>JAAIXI010000223.1:4950812-5220481 GCA_013403645.1 Heliconius nattereri
GATGGTTTACTGTATAACAATTTAATAAATAATTAAGGAGATGTCAGTGATTCGGAATGACCTAGCCTACGAGTCGTAGGTATAGTATGACTGACGCGAACGGGCAGGTGACTGATGGTTTTGTAAATTTTTATATATTTACGCATTACTGTTAATTTTTATTTAATTATTTGCTGCTTATTACTACTACTACTTATTAATTTATCTCAGTTCGGTTATCTATACCGATGTTATACACTTAAAATATCGTAATTTTAATCATTTGGGATTTTATTTAATATTGTTCGCAAAAATTATTTATTATTTAATATAGAAAAATGTTTAGTACGCGCGCACGGCAAACTTTAGGTACTTTTTCTAATATTAAGAATTTCTTACAAATTCTATTGAAAACCGAAGATAATTTCATAAATATATTTAATAAATAATCGTAATCAAGCGGGCGTAGCCGCGTCCGGGCCCACTAGTATTGATAACCTCCTTTTCTTACAGAAGTCGGTTAAAACATAAGCTTTAATTTGCTACATAAAATATAAAAAAAAACACATGAGTGCAAATTATTAACATTTAGTGACATGTTTAAACCAGGCAACCCTAGAATTGCGGCAGACGGAGAGCTGGCAACCCTTAATTTTCCAATTCCTTATGCGATTATCTTTCAAATGATGTGCGATTCATATAAAATACGTATGAGTGCAATTTTCTCCAAAAACGAGTTACGAAAAAATGTAATTAAAGGTGATTGCGGCAGGATTCTTCCAGGCAACCCAGGTGTAATCTGTTCTACTAATCATGTATTATTCATTAATATAGGTTTAATTAAGAAAACTGATACCTGCAGGATTCAGCGGTGGGAGCTCAGGTTAACACGTAGCTGTTACCACATGCGTGGAATGTTCACACCAACCTATGTGAGAGGAAGTTCAAACTCTTTATATAAAAAGAACAAGACCGTCTTGGTTCAGCGGCACAAGGGTGTGACTATAACGCGACGGTTGTTAGTTCGATCCCCACTCCAGGTAATAAAATATTTATTTAAATTTTTATCTGGTGCCGGGGCAAAGGTCGGCGTTGACTTCCCCCACTCAACACGCAATGCCTCCAGAATTTTGCGGAAAGTGGAGAACGGCCTACCCTGCTGTACGGGATACAGCGTGAAGCTATTTTTTGAAGAAAGAACTTCAAAGAAATCTCTTTGGTTACCATCCCAACAAATGTAATCGCATTTTTATGATTGAAAGAAACGCAACGCAGGCGCTATTAGGTAGCGTAATAAAGCGGAAGTTTGTTTGTTTAAAAGCTTAGTTCTCTGGAACTACTGCTTGAATTTACTTGTTTCGTATGAAAGCTTCATTCCTGTAGCTGTAGTGAGTAAGCTATAGGCTATATAACATTGCGTTTTAGTTCTTAGTTAGTCTTAAATGACAAGTGAATTAAATGAAATGACAATAATTATGAATCGAATTACTTTAACCGCGTGCACAGCAGGAATAGTTAGATATATGCAAGTACATTGTATTGCAAAAATAATACATTTCATTAGTTGTAAAACAAAGTCAGTCATCTTATATCAATATTTTATTAATTAGTAGGCAACAAAAAATAATAGAAAAATGCTAGGTGATATAATACCGTTTTTATTTGAAACGCATATTACATTGACACTCATTCACTCATCCATTCATTTCATTCATGTTCCATTAATAAGAAAATTTTCTGAAGATAATCCTTGACTTTTAGCATGCAATTTGGACTTACTTTTCGAGAAAAGCTGTATATAATTTCAAATAAAAAAACCAGGAAAAAAAATTAAAACATAATTTAGAGTTTAAGAAAACTTTATTTAAATATGCACTGAAAAACTTATACAACTGTATGTTTTAGGTCCATTTTTTCCACACCATACGAGGGCAGTACGAACAAGTCGTTTACAATCTCATCTAGTTCTTACAATTCACAATCATAGCCTAAATAATACGTAAATATATAGTTGTGCTAAAGGTATATAAAGTAATAATACGATATTAGGAAATAGTGTAGGGCGCCGCCCTGCAGTCTTGGAGGGTTCTTGGTCTTACTGTACTTTGTACACTCGGGTGCAGGTTACGTCCTTGGCGGTCATTACCTAGAAAACATAATAAAATATTTAAAATATCTATTTAAATGCTTATGTAATATTCATATAAAAAAATATATGTAGTTATTGCCTGAACGCGACAGGTTGTGAGTTCGATTTCCACCCGAGGAAATAAAATATTTAATATTAGAATTTCTTCGCTCTGGTATTGGGGCAAAGCGCGGCTTTCCGCCACTAAATATAAGAAATTTTGACTCCAATTGTGCGAAATTAAGCTATCGTACCAATCGCTCAGTTGCTACCAACTGAAGTCAGATGACTAATTGTCATCAACGTCAGATGTAAACATGAACTTCTTAACCTCTCTTTATTACTAAATTGCTGATCGTGTCTTATTATAAGAAATTAATTTTATATCAGTGAGTACAGAGATCTTAATAACTTGCAAAGTTGCTAAAAATATTAAAATAGTATATTGTAATAATAACATATTATCACAATTTCAAGTTTTCTCAACTTACAGCCTTCATCTCCTCAGGGCTGAATTCCCTCACATAGGTGACCTCGAGGCCATCTGCCGCCTTCTGCACCTGCTTCAGCGTGTTGCCCTCGAATGTGCACACCGATTTAACCTGTAAATTTGTAATTGTCATTTTTTTATTTAATGTTTTTAAGTTACTATGTAAAGATACTGAAATAACCCATATTTTTTTTTTTTTTTAATTTTTCATGTCTTTTCCTGTATTTTGGGGAGGCCAGAATTTACCTCAGTGAAAGTTCAAAAAAAATTGAGTTTACACTTAACCGAGATCAATAATTTATTACCAGTGCAAGGCAAACATTTTACTTATATACGGCATTTTAATTAAAAAGAAAACATTAATGTAATTATTATTTTATTAAATATTTTCATTTCTTCGCTTTCTTGAATTGCGCCACTCAAGACGCAATCCCTCTAGGGTCTAGACTTTGGTGGAAAGCAGAGAACAGCAAAGTCTTAATAGGATCGGAGTGTCTTAATGCTAGGTTCTCAGTTTCCCTCTGCTTACCCTGCTTTATGAAATATTTTTGTCAGTTAAATTTTATTAAAATATATAAAATTAAAATTTCTGTATCAAAAAAGTTATATTAAAAAAAAATACAATAAATCCAAAAACGCAAGAATCCAATCCTTCAAGTAACACAAAAAAGACGCAAAAAGAATATTCAGAAGCAACAGTGCCGTTTAATATTTCACGTTTTATCATTCCACGAAGCTTATAAAGCTGACCCTTTAACATTTTTCAATGGAAACCTGCACAAAGCCTGTCTAAGTTTAAGTTAACTTTTTATTTTAAATTGTATGGTAAAAAGTAGCGTGGCTGCTTTACCAGCTATTTTTATACGTCGCTCGTCTTCATAAATAAATTCCTTCTTTATTAAAATGGAAATAACAAAAGTTGTATTCTTAAAACAACGTTTATGCATCTTTATGCGAGTATAATATAAATCAGTTTCACGCTGTATCCCGTACACAGCAGGATCAGGCAGAGGGAAAATAGTGTCAAGTACTTTATGTTTGGGTATATAATTAAAGTCCTAAAATTCTTATAATATATTTATATTAACATATCTTTATTTATATATTTGAAATCATATAGTACCTACATTCACATATTTTAAATGAATTTAAATGTTAAAATGTTATGTTAAAATTTCAGTCCCATAAGCCAATACTTCTTGAATCTAAATTCCGGCTTACAGCCAACGCTATTGAGAGGAACTGGGTTATTCCGCAACGCTGGCTGATAACAAATTCTATTGATAACGTGCCATAGTGGAAATGTTGAGATTTATCTTTGGAAATTTCAAAATTGGGAGCAAAACTATTTGGTCAGATGTAGATATATTTGTTTCAAATATACTATTTAGTTATATTATTAATATTTTAGGTTAGTTCTCGAAAATGCAAGTACCTACAATGTTTTAAAATAAATATATATATTTTTTAATAAAATAGTTACTATTTTTTTTTTTAAATTACAAACCTTAGCACCATCAGCGCGTTCTTCATCGAACTCTTCACCGGGCTTGAACTTCATTTCGGTGGTCTTGAAGGTGGAGGAGGTGACCAGCACGCAGCTGTCGCCGTCCTGACGCAGTTCCACAGTTGGTGTTACAGCGTTGGCGGCTTTACGGGTTATGAGACCAACACCTGTAGCAAAGATTATATGAGTTAATACTTGATATGTAAAAAATATATTCGTGTATATATGTTTATTTTCTCTCTCTATCTGTTTATCTGTGCGTTTTTTCACCCTAATCTTAGAAACGACTTAACCGCTTAAAATGCTGTTTTTACTATTGTATTTTGGCAGACTTCCCTTAACATTTAGTGTTTGTTTTATATTTATCAGTTCATAATAAAAAATAATAATAATGCTAGACATAAGCGTGTTATTGAATTGGTTGAAATCTTATTAGATCTCGAACGTAATTCATATAGACATTAATAATTGTGTAGTAGAAGCGGGCGAAGCCGCGAGCGGCTAAATAAAGATATTTCGGTTTCAGATACTATAAATATTTTTATTATTATAATTTATGATAAACACTGTAAGGGTTCCGAGATAATCATTTATTGTATGTTTATCATATCTTATCTATGATTGTTAATATTTTGTTTATTTTTATGGTTTTGTTTACAATTTCTTACGTAATATAATTTATAGTATAAAAGGAAATTAGGTTTCTAGTAATCGGTGGAACTCGTAGCTAGATGCATTTATTTGCTTGGCTCTTTGTAAAAGTCTTTCTAAGTAGAATTCAGTAGGTACAAGCAACTGGTTAATATAACATAATACTATTATACCGTAATAAATCAATATTTATTAAACAATTCTATCATTATTTTCCAATTATCCACTAATGTTTAAGAAAACTAATTCTTCATTACACTGTATTTTATAGAGTATAATGAAGAATTAGTTTTCGTTACGCGACCATTACTCATAACAAATTTAAATCCAACATTTTAATGAATAATTTAGAAAGAAAACATTAAGGAAGTCCGTTCGTTTTTCCCCAGATAATTGTTTCATATTATGTGCAAATGGTATACCGTATATGCGATATGAATTATTGAATGATATAAGAATACGGTCCCTAGAGTCCGGTGCGCAGGCGCATCTCAATGAAATAATACCGCCGTTGATATTTCTTAGAAGTAAACTAACGAGCCCAAGTGGCTTATCCGCACTACCGCATTCCTTCGTTGCAACTTGCAATAATATTGAACTTTTCAGAATATGTATGGAGTATAAACACTATTTTTCTGTGTTTTCTTTAATGGTAAACTTTTTTAGAAACTTACTGACTGACTGAACTTAGAAATATTTAGGTACCTATGGATTGACATTTTGTCAAAGAAACCACAGACAAAAATAATTTAATTATATAAAAAAATTATAAGTTACATTTTTCTTTGGGGAACCAAAAACGTGGACTAGAATGCTATTTTCTACATTGACTAAGCTAAAAATAATAACCCCTTTGCAATTTCTATGGAAATATCATATATGGTATATAAATATGCACTTTCTAACAATCTCGTTATATTCTCTATAAAATGGGTGAAGTGATGGAACGCGAGCGGTAGAAGCACTATTCACAGACTACCTTTTGTAGCCTCGTTAGCTTCGACTCGAGGATTTCATTAGAAATAATATTATTATTACAGTATAAAAGCTCCGATTATAATTTCCTTGAAACGTATGAAGGCAGTATGAACTTGTACAGTATAATTTTATATAAATAAAAAATATTAACAACTTCTACTTTGCATACATTTATTTTAATTAAGTTATGTTATAATTATGTAATACACAAGACACGGCATATTCTTTTTCTATGAGAAAGTCAATCTGAACAAATTTAAAATTCTTGCATAAAAGAACATACGCATAAAACAGAAGAAAATCTTAATGTTTTATATTTTTTTTTAGTAGGAATTTAGTGTAAAACACTCCGTTCTCGTGTTCTCCAGTTACCATTTGGGTATAGAGTGGCAAAACTCAACGCGGCACTTTGCTTTATTATGAAAGCGAAATGAAAATAACATTAAATAATAATTCATCCCGAGTGGGAACATACAACCTTCGCGTTTACACTAATTACACAATATAAATTACTTAAGAAATATTGACCATAGAAGAATTTATTGTACTGTATCTTTTTAAGTGTGTATAAAGATTTTTATCTTTTTATCTATCTACTTACCTATATTTGTTTTTGAGACAATAATATTTGCCGACGTAATAACACTTATTATAACGTCTTAAAATTAAAAAGTACACATACGAACAGTATGTGTGAAATCGTCGATGTTAAAGCGATAACGTACCTACATACGTATTAAAAGGAAAAAAATATAATTAATTTTATTGTAAGATGTTTTTCATATTTTCTTTAGTTTCTTTTCTTTTGGTAGTTCACGTTGATTAATGAGAGTAGTAAGGGGAACATAGAATTAAGACTCTCTGTCCCTGATTTTCCGTCGAATTCTAGAATTGCGTGTTGAGTAGCGGAACTAAGCGCGCTTTGCCTCGACACTAGAGCAAAAAAAATGAAAATATAAATTTAAACAAATATTTCATTTCCTTAAATGGGGATCGAACTCACAACAAGTCGCTTTTACTGTCACACAAATGGCCTCATGTTGGTAAATAGTGTTATTCTGAGTAAAACAGGAAAAACCGCAAAATAACTAAAAAATATTAATTTTTTAAACAGCAAATTGATATAAATAAGATTTTTAAAACGCTTCCACCATTTTAACTTATCTGAAATACATGAATCTCAGCATCTATTGTGGCTAATACATCACAGAATCGATACACACAGTGTGCTCGGATTGGACGGTTTGTGGGCGCGGTGGTCTCCCATTGGTCCTAGCGACGTGGTCTCATCGCGTCAAGGACAATAACCTTTTGAATTGACGTAATTTTTCAATTGAAAATACATTTATTTGTATTGAAGTTTTTGTCTGGTAATAAATATTAAATGTATCAAGCGACTGAATTTGTTTTTCGGTTTATCATATCGAATGTCAAAAGGGGGAAATGGTTGTTGAGCTCCAGTGAATTTAAATGTTGGAATTCGAATCTTCTTTACTACTGTACAGTCTATTATATTTCATTTACTTTTTTTTCTTTTTTTTTTAAAAAAGCAAAATATAAGGTAAAGATATTGACTATCTAACTTTTTTTAACGTATCGTGAATATATTTAAAAATAAAATGGCATAATAATAAGGTATCAGTCAGTTACCATCAAGAAAGAACTAAAAATTAAAACTATGAAACTGAATTAATTTTCCCGAACTCTAAATTAATATAAATTGTTTCTTAATATTAATATAATAAAATTAAATATTAATAAAATACAGTTGAACATACAAATTAACAATAACACCAAATAAAAATAACGTCAATACATTTATAAATAGGCGACCGCGCGACCGGTGCCGGTGACACAGTTGACAAAGTCCAGTGGACATTGATCTTACATATATCTGCATTTAGAATCATTCATTATCTAACATTAACATTTTTCTCAAACAGTAAATAGACACACAGCGGAGAAGGCAGAGGGAATACAGTGTCAAAACATTCTGTTCACCAGTTTTCGCTGATTTTTAGAGGCATTGCGTATCGGAGTTGTGAAACTTAACTTTTGTGGAGCAAACGCCACGCCGGGCTCAATAATAAATTGGTATTACTATATTGTATTTATTTATATTACAGAATAGACTTAATAAATTAAATAGATTATTTTATCACACGAATAAACTAGGCTGTTCCTGTTACTTAACTCCTTCCTACATTTTCAACATAAGTACTTCACATAATTCCCCAATGTAAGCTCGCCCCCATAATAATCTAAACTAATGTACTAATCTTAATATACATGAACAATATGTACGTCTAAGTCGTAAATTGTGATGTTTATTTATTTATTACATAGAAAACAATATATTATTAATTACAAGCAAACAAGAACTATAAGAAGATTAATAAATTGAAGTTAATTTATTAATAGAGTATTATGAATTAAGTAAATATAAATGAAATACGTTTTTATAATACTCAGAAAATGTACTGATGTGGCGTTGACCTATTAAGTATTTAGAACATTAATTAGAACAGATATGGTCAAAGCTAAAATCCAGACCACGAAAGAACCATAAATAATAATTCCTCGATACCATTAAACCTACTAGTATATCAATTTTCCTTCTATTCATGATTCCTCTATTCACAGCGACAAGTAAAGTTGTACGACACACCGTTATTTGTTAATATGTCAAGCCATATTCTACAATAACCGCAAGAAAAACCACCGACGCCTTATTGAGTTTCATACAATGTGATATATTGGCTTTCAGTGAAACTTGGTAAATATATATTGTTTTATTATTACAAACAAACAATATAATACCTATAGGTAGATTAAAATTATTAACATAAGGATAATTCAATGATTCGTGGATCAATTGACACGCGAGGGAATGAATTATTATTTATTTATATTTTTTATTTCTTCGCTCTGTTACCTACCAAGGCAAAAGCGTGGGCATTAAGTTTGGCCACTCAAAACAAATACCTCGAAAATTTGGCGGAAGCTGGGGTACGCAATACGTACGCGTAGGGGAACCGGATGGGCCATGCTCAGTCGAGCCCCCCTCCGGAAAATATCTTTAAATACGCCCATAGGAGTACGGAGTAACACTAGGTTCCATCAGCCTACCCTGCTATACGCGTGATTCAGCTTGAAATTGAAAAAAAAAAAACATGACTTGCTCCTCAAAAATCTAATATCCTCCCCGGGTAAACAAAAACGATTAACAACGGACACGAGGTCACCTCTCAGCCGTCTCCGATCTTATTGACTGAATTGAACTTGATTGCTGTCCATTTGACGGCAATTGTAAACCACCAATAGAAGGAAATCACTCAACTATGTCGGGATATTCTCATGCTATCCTAATTACTTGGATGTATCGTACGAGATATTGGTTTTGTTATCTCTTTAAACCCTTCCGCCTCCTCTCCTCTCGTCCTCTTCTCTTTTATAGTTCATTGTACTCTTTCATTGTGGTACTTGCTGCTATTGTAGTTAAATGGATACCCTATTATAAGATTGACGTCGATGGTTTCGTATTTACCGTCTATTTGACCTTGCGTTTACGCGAAAAGTATTAATTCCAATTTTTACGTACATTTCACCATAGATTTAGTGAAAAATATTGCTTCCTTTTGTTTTAAGCGTATCGTAATAGATATAAACTTAATAGGAATAAAACATTTTCGATTTTAAATAAGATTATCTAATTTACAAAGTGTGAAAACATTCTTATATTATTTATTAATAATAGAAAACAGATGTAGGCCATAGGAAATAAATGGAAATAAAACTTGCCATTGTAACAACGACTGACTGACTTTTCAAACAAAGTTATTTAACATCGAAATTACCACTTAATAAATTATCGTTTCATATTGGAACTAATCTGTATAAATTACCTTATATATAGGTATTTAGTCTATCTTAAATAAAGTTTATCGTATCGTAAAAGCTTTTAATGCACTAGATAGCGCCTAATTTTGAATATACCTAAATATATCTTATCCTTATCACAGGCTTTTGTTAAATACCATTTTTTTTTATTTTGATTGTACTTTAGACTCAACGTAGAAAGGTGACCGCGACATTGAGAAGGTGAAATATAATCAACCAATACACATAATAAAATTATTGTTATCACAGATTTTTTAGCTTCTCGCAAGTTAGGGAACCTGGCAAACTAACATTAAGGCACTCCATTCCCATAAAGACACTTCCGTTTCGGAATTTCCACCGAATTCTGGAACTCAACCTTCAGCTCGTTACCAGAGCGATATAATGGGAATATTAAATTTCCTGGAGTGGGAATCGAACTATCAGCCTGTTCCGTTTACAGCCACATGCTTGCCTATCCAGGTGCAGGCGGCTTCGATAGGCTGGCTTTTAGATAATATAATTAATTTATTTTTTTACGTTAAACATAATCTGTATATATAAAAACGAAAGGTCACTCACTCATCACGAAATCTCAGAAACTACATGAGCTAGGAATCTCAAATTTTGCATAGGAGTTATTTATATGACGTAGGTACTCCCTAAGATGGGAATTTGCAATATTCGACTCCTAAGGTCTTGTTTTTGGGGTGGAAAATTTGTATGAAACTTCGTTACTATAAATGCTAGGAGTCTCAAATTTTGCACAGTGGTACTTTTTAGGACGTAGGTACTCATGAAGACAGAAATTAATAACGTAGTTCACGTAGGCGAAGCCGCCGGCGGGCCGCTAGTTTAGTATAAAAATAAAACTATAATGAAATACCTATTTTATATTTAACATATCGTATAAAGAATCAAAGGTCTTGTATATACTCATACATACGAAGCAAATATAATAAAGAAAACAACAAATAAATTAAAGAAATATTGTATACGATTTATATATTTTTTAACATTATTTATTATGTAAATCCATCTCAGAACGCGTGTCGTTGCGTTGTGAAGTGCTTATAAATAGCAGGTCAAAGTCTACGATATAAGTGTAAGTACATTTACTTTATAATTTTTTTCAGCTTCACGCTTTATCCCGCACATGGAAGGTAAGTATAGGGAACCTGATAATCAAGTGTTCTAAGACTGATCTTTCCCTACTTTCCGCTGAATGCTGGAGGGAAATTCTCGCCATTTTTTTTGGAGACATTGCGTGTTGAATGGTGAAACTCCACGCCGGCTATTGCCTACCGACGCAGAGTGAATAATTTCTTTTGGCGGTACTTTTAAATTATTTTTCTTATATTTTGCAAGTTTGCGATACATTTATGACTATATATATATATATATATATATATATATATATATATATATATATATATATATATATATCATGCCTAACTTGTTAGTCATAAATGTATCGCATATATATAAATGTATGTATATACATATCTCAGCTCATCGGATGTGTCCGAAGAGCTGAGGATCGATTGTGGTTCCAAGAATTGGGGAATGCTTATATCCAGCAGTGGACAAAAGATGGCTTTCGATGATGATGATGATGATGATCATACATATAAAAGGAAATTATATATTAGACACCAGTCATGGTGCAAGGAGGTACAGAATGTGACTATAAATGCGACACGTTGTGGGTTCGAGCTCCATTTCAAAATGAAATATTTAATATTTCCATTTTTTTCGCTCTGGTGTCATGTCAAGTTAAAGCGCGGCGTTGAGTTCGGCCACTCAACACGCAATGCCCTCAGAATGCGGCGGAAAATGGAGAACGGAGTGTTGCAACACTAGGTTCGCTCTGTGTGTGTACGAGATTCAGCGTGGCGCTTTTCAAGTTATTCAAGTTTACTTTGAAGAACCTACACAAAATCTAATCCAGTCATTATTATGATTCATACGAAGATATATTTTTTTTTCGGTTTTGAGGTTAATGCTGTTAGCCCATTTGGCCTTTACAGCGACGCCGACTGGGTAGGGAAGAGTGTACTCTGTCCCTGAAAATATGCAGGCACTGTGTGGCTGCCTATGGGAAAATAATGGAAAGATTTTCCGATACCGGGAATCGAACCCGCGCCTCCTGGGTAGAGCCAGGTATCCTAGCCACTAGACCATATCGGATGTAAAGATAAAAAAGTAATAGCCGTCTTTAAAAGTCTTCAAGCTAGTTTTTTAGATCGTCACGCTCGTGTTCACACTTAACCTATTATATAGCACATAGCAGTATCGTTTCTCGAAAATTCTTAGTTAATTTTGTATTGAATTCATTGATTTTTAGGGTCCCGTACGCCGTACCTCGAAAGGAAGACATGGCACTCTTAAAATATCACTTTGTTTGTCTTTCCGGACGTGTTTCAAAACACTTTTGCTAAGCTATATATATTACTAGCGGACGCGCGCAGCTTCGCCCGCTTATTTGCACCCTTAAGGGTAAATCCTAATTAACCATGAAACACGTGTTCAAACAAATATTTTTAAGAGTCTTAAATTTCAAATCTTATAAAAATCGGTGGCCATTTAAAAAAAAATCCATACAAACTTTTAACTCCTATTTCATCCCCTTAGGAGTCGAATATTACAAATAACCGTCTTAGCGAGCACCTACGTCCTATAAGTATCTCCTATGCAAAACTTGAGAATCCTAGCACATGTAGTTTCTGAGATTTCGTGATGAGTGAGTGATCTTTCGATTTTATATATATAGATAAAGCTATATTAGAAATTTGCAAAAATCTAACTTCTAAGCTAACGCAATTAAAAGATACAGCCTACAAACTAACTAACATCAGGGGAGTCAAAATCTACATCGTGAACTCAGAATCTTGAAATTTGGTACGACGCACGAAGTTATAAAACAACTTTATACGTTTATGTATATATTTATGTAGGTATTTCACGATTTAAACAGTCTCCTTCTGTAAACAGTATGTGCATTGTCACCCGACTGACTGGGAGTCAGTGTAGAAGATACTAGAAATGGAAAAGTTATAAAAGATAAATAAGATGAGTCATCCACCCGCCCGCATTTCAAGTAAGTAGTAGATTTTTCAATTAATTAGTCAGTGTTAAGTCCACTATTCCAAATTATGACCTACTTCCATAGAAATAAATGCAAGTCACGTACTTTTTTTACTGTACCAATATATTTTTTTATTTAGTTGCACGTTGTATTCCACACTTAGCAGGGTAGGCAAAGGGAACCTTGGAACCTAATGTTATTTTGCACCAAAATTCTAGAGGCATTGCGTGTAGAAAGAACTCAATTCCGCTGGGTACAATTAAATTTAACTGATAATAAATAATTATACATTTATAACAAAATATTTTAAGACTATATAATCACATAATATCTGAACATAAATAAAATACAAGTCGACGGCAGCAAAGAACATGAAGACAACTGCATTTTTGCCAAAATCGTTTTTTTACATAATTTAACTCACTTCTTTGTTTTATCTTGTAATATATTTTTTTCGCCAAAAACGTTGGTTTTTACCTTAATAACCTTTTAATTTTATAATAATGAACTATTCCAAATTTGAAACAGATAGCTTCTTTATTAAAAAAGTTATTACATTTTTGGCTTAAAAACGCTCTCCTGGAAACTAGTGATTTTGTGTATAGCCGTTTGCTCTTTGCTGCCGTCGAAGTAATCCTTGACTGCTTTTAAAATAATAAAGTATTTGTTTATAATTTTCTAATTATACCTAGTACCTACCACAATGTTATGAGGACTCAAGGAAAACTAAGGAAACTATACGAAGTATAGGTCATAGTTATTTTATAGTAAGTTAACCTTAAGTGACTAAGAAATTACGATACGAGAGAATGCACAAAGGTGCGATAAGACGCTAAGATAAGAATATAGAAATGTTTAATGATTTAACAATAAATATTGTTTTCAATTTATTAAATATTAGACGGATAAATATTACAGTATGAAACATGCAAACATTTATAAATATTATATATTAAAAATATACATATATTAAAGAATAAAATAACAAAAATAGTTACATACAATGGTTAAAATATTAAATGGGTTGGGGCAAGTGGGGAACGGAGAGATTTGACACTAGTTTCCTAGTTCCTACCTTGCTAAAAGCGGGATACAGGGAGAAATTGAAAATTTTATGTATATAATATACAGCCATCATATACACACATACACTACTAGGTGCAATAAAATCTGATGCCGATAGTTTTACATGCTCGAAATGTATTTATTTTAAAATAAAAGAACAGTATCTAACCTTTTTTTATTTATACGGCAAAATTAACTTAATAGTTCTAATGTAATTCTTCTACATTTTTTATTCGTTGAGGCTATAAACATTAGCAGTCAGCCGTAAAAAAACTTTAAAAGTTTTTTATAGAAAATATTTATATATATTCAGATTTAGTATGAAATTAAGCTACTTATATTGAATGGAAGGCAGTCGCGTAAAAATTAAGATACTGTAATATTAATTGAACTTATAGGTACCGATATTATAATGAAAACTAGACGTTTTTTACCTTCTTTCATAACTTAAATTTAATTGTATAGAATGATAGATTATAAATCAGTATATATATTGTAAATTTATAAAAAAAAATGTTTTCATAATTATAGTAGTAGCAACAATTGAAAACATATCTTTTCGTCTGCATCTACGCAAATATCGCTCAGTAATGCAACAGTGTCACCTATAAAAAAAAATATGGGGACAATTAATTGTATTTGAAAATTTCTTACCAGAATTCTTCGAATGTAATTTATCTCATAAGACTATAAAATTGGAACTATGTACGTATCTATATAAAGTGCAATAATAAAAACACAAATTCGATAAGATAATAAAGTTGTCATAATAAAACAAAGAATAAGGAACAGAGAAGATACGTAACTGAATGTATGTATTAAAGCCTAATTTTAATAATTTGAAGTATACCTTCATATTTATAATTTCTAAACTAAACGAGTTAATCTTTACAACTAATGTTAAATTTAAATTTGCCGTCATTTATTGAATGTGCGTAATTATGCGAGGGTAAAAATGTAATCTACATTTTGACCTAATAAGTATATAATATAACAAAATAATTCTAGAGAGCACTATTAAAATAATAATATAAAAAAGGTAAGAATTAAACCGGTTTTAAAAAGAAAAAAGCGCGAGGTAATTCAAAGTATATTTACGCTTTTTAACCGTTTAAATTTGCAAGTAGCAATTACAAAAAATGCATAGTTTAAAATTATCATTTTTTTTTAAAGAAATATGGAGTATTTAACAGTTTTAACTTCTGAATATTTATAAAGAAATGTTATCCAAGCATGGGGGTACTGAGCAAAGTATTGTATAAAAATGGCGTGGTCAAGATCGAAAGCCGGCCGGCATCGATTTTTTCTAGAAAATACATATAAATACACGTTAAAATAGAAATAAAGACTCACCAATAGTCTTCATGAACTCATCGAAGTTCTCGGAGGAGACCATTTTGTATTTCTTGCCAACAAATTCCATTTTTGAAATGAAATAAGAATATACTTTCAGTTAGAAGAAGTAAGACGTGCTCACGCGCTACCGGCTACAACTAGAATGATTTGTGAGAGCGGTTACTCGCCGGGTGGCATTCGCGTTCGAGCGCTTGCGTAGTGAATGAAATATTGAACGGATTGTATTATTTCATTCAATTTCTTTTCGCTGGCGGCTGGACTATGAAACGAATGAATGAACAAAATAAGATTACGTCTTAATTCTGAACTCTGGTACATGATGTCATAAGAGGATAATATCTTTATGTTATGTGGAGGCTTGTTTATTGAAGTAAATATTATAATAAATATTTAGAAATAAATTTTATTAGTAGCTTAATGTGAGAGAATGGAAATAATGTGTAGTTTTCTCTTCCTAATTTGCAATTGTTCTTAGTTATATTATTAATACATATTTTCTTATTAGAGAAAGAAAGTTTCCGTATTATAATATTAAAAATGTGGGAACTGTGTAGTTTTTCCTACACGTTGCAATTTTTAAATATTTTCTATTTTTTAACTATATTTTTTATTTGTAACTTAGTACAAATACAAAAATACTTACTTATTTAAAACGTATTATTTTTATAATAACTTTTAAATAATTTGTGGATGATAATTAGTAGAGATGCGCCGAATAGTGGTTTGACCGAATAACCGAATACTGAATACTATTCGGTTTAAACTTTACCGAATCGGATATTCAGCCGAATTATTCGGTTTTTGATTTCCTCATTATTTTGCCACGTAAAAAGGTTTTAACATGTAGGCTACCTGTCGTCGCTAGCTAGATAACGAGCGGGCCGTACTTCACCGCCACCCAAAAGCACGAAATTTCAAAAATTGTCCAAATGTACCAGAAATTGCTTATCAACATTGTTGGACCAGAGGGTCCAACAATGACAAACAGGGAAGAACCTCTACAAAATATTACATTTCTTTTAGAGGAATCTTATGTGGCGTTTAAGTAACTGTTATGAAGAGCTTGCCTCGATGAATAGCAGTCATAGCAGAAGATCATAGCATAATCTTGTCATAGCCGAAGATCCTAAAAGCCCAATCGCTGTGGAATTGTATAGTTATGCAGGTGAAGAACTTCTACCTAGAATCCAGCGCCCTTTTGATTGGCGCGCAAAGCATAAGTCTAATTTCGCTATTGATTTTTTTTTTAAATATGGAGTACCGTTCTCATCTCTGGGCTGGTGCACTCTATCAGCTCGACCCATTTGATTGCATATAACACAGAGCCGTTCGAATCGATGGGGACTCAAAAATCTGCGTAGGACTTGACACTTTGGCTTTGGACAGTGACTCGCTGTCCGTTCTTTACCGCATTTATCATGGGGATTTTTTTTTTTTTTGGGGACTATTTGACCTGTAGTAGCCTGTAGCTCCTCTCGTGTCATGAGTCCGGACGAGGTCGAGGATGGCGGTGGTCACTTACTCTCAGGTGACCCATACACTTGTTTCTGTGTCTTTTATCATTAAAAAGTTCCAAAGGTGGTTGATATTTTCAAAGCCACAACCGCAAACAGTAGCCTTGGAAACACGCGTCATGTGAAGCGTCGTCAACGAGAAGCAACGCACCGTTTTCTTCAAAATTGTCGCGTCAGTCATTTCGCTTGTAGTTAACAAAGGATAACTAGCAAAGTAATGATAAGAAATATGTATATTATTTATAATCCTCATATAGTGTTATAAACTAAATAATTAGTCTAATTACGAATGTACTTAGTAAATCATATCGATACTGAAAAACCATTGAATTCTTCTCGTACATTAAATTTCTTCACTGTTCGTCGTCGTTCGTCTATTATTGTCAATCTGCGACTTAAGTATGTTCATTATAAATTTAAAATGTTGATTTAAGGCTCAAAATAAATATCGACGACATTTTAAGAAATTCATATGTTGATTTGTGGGTTAAAAGATGTTTTATATTTAATTTCTACTGTGTCGTGCAGCCAAGTAAATAGAAATACTCGGACCGAATATATTCGGCACCATAACCGAATAATTCGGCCGAATACGAATATTGAAAAAGATGCCGAATACATCGAATACCGAATACCAAGTGAATATTCGGCGCATCTCTAATAATTAGGTAATTTTTATTAACATGAATATAACGAAACATTTTTTAATTTTTTTACAGTATAAAAAATTAAAAAAAAAAAAACGATTGCCTTTAACTGTCACATTTCATTTTCAACAAAGGTTTCATACATCATGCATGCTTATCAGCGCATAACGCGGGGTATCCGCGCAGTTTTGAGAATTCGAGATAACAGAGAGCGTTTAGTAATAATGAAATGTCTACAAACAAAACGACTTTTTATGTTTTAGAATTACATTTTTATAATGCTACTTTGTTATTTAGATATGTACATTTATGCCGTCGTGGTGCAGCGGCACGAGGATGTGACTGTAACGACGTTTGTGGGTTCGATCCCCACTCGAGGAGGTGAAATATTTATTTACGTTTATATTTCCATTTCTTCGCTCTGGTGTTGCGAGGCAAAGCGTGACGTTGAGTTCTGCCACTCAACACGCAATGTCTCCAGAATTCGGCAGAAAGTGGTGAACGGAGTGTCTTAACACTAGGTACCCTCTGCCTAACCTCCGTGTACAGGATATAGCGTGAAGCTGATTTTTGTATATTTATGGATTAGCATTAAATACCTATTAAGCCATCGTGACTGTGGAGAAAATGTATATTCGATGGTCAATATATTTTTTTTCCCTCCGTTCTCCACTTACCACAAAATATTCTAGGTATTCCGTATTGAGTTGCAGAACTCTGCACCGTGATATTTTTTTTATGCGAGAGTGAAGTCCATTGAAGCCTAATGGTGATGGTCATGTCACCCATCACGTAATATAGGCCAAGATACACTAGATGAGCAAAATTGTTACTAAATATAATAACTTATAAGAATTGGACACTAAAGAAACGTAAGAAATAGCAAAAACATATTGTAATAATAAAGATACTTTATAGCACATAAAAAAAAATTACATATTGCAAATATTAAAATAGACAGCCTTATCGCTTAAAGTGATGTCTTCCGCTTGCATTAAATAATATATTTACATAATTATTTAATAAATCAAAATTAAATAAAGTGCTAAAATATTAAATAAAAGTATATTTAAATTATATATTATAATTTAAAAATATATTTATAAAAATACATACATAAATATTACACATACACATACATAATGGCAAAATTAAAAAAAAAACTTATTGGTGACCATGCAAAATAAAAATTATTCTCTCCATTAATTATTTATTACGAATAAATAATGCGAGAATAAATAAATAAAAAAATAAATTATAAGCAAAAAATCATCAGTCGCGCGATGTACTTGTGTAAATAAACTAGTACTAATTTTATTTTGTAAAATCTGCAAAGATTACATTTTTAAAGTTTCAATTTAATTAAATATTGATTAACGCGACAAGCTTTTATGATCACATAAATTGTGTACAATGAGGTTATGAGCTGATAGTTAAAATTTAAAAGTCAAATTTTATTTTCTCCTTTTTACGGCGTTTAAATAAAAGCTTTTTCTAAAAATGAAAATGAAATTTTTTGCTTATAATTTACTTTTTTACTTTTTAGTTACCACTGGCTAGGTTTCTCACACTAGATGTCACATTCTTTTCCCAATTATTCTCGGCAAGCCCTTTCATTTGATACCAGTATTGCAGATGTGCATAAATATTAACTATTCCGCCATCTTAGATCTTCCGCCATATTGGATTTAGAATAACGTCACATTATTTTTCGAGTTACGGTCGACGACCCATTTCATTTAATATCTATATTGTAGAAGTAGACCAAATAGGCACTCGGCTAGCTTCGATATCCTCCATATTGGATTTAGAATGACGTCACATATTTTATCGTGCATTGTCATCCAAACTAAACGTGTATACGAAATTTCAGATCAATCGGTTCAAAATTGAGCTCAAAGATTTCACCCGAACCCACATACATACATTGCAAGTTAAATAAAAGCTATTAAATAGTAACAATTTTAAAATATTTAAATGCTAGACTTAGACAAGATGACGAAAGTATTCTACTCCCAGATATCACGGCAGGGCGGCGCCAACTTTAATCAACTTTAATACATATATCGATATTGAGGATATGAAATTATATTTAGCCTGTTTTAGTGTAATAATAAAAAAAAAATATTTTCAAATATAATATAATAATTATATTTATTATATTTGAAATTATTTATTTATTATTTTTCACTAATCGTTTAAGGTATTAACTGTAACTTATTTTTACCGCGAAATTTATACACCGTTAGTAGTAAAGTTCCTTTTTTAGAGTTAATTCAACAATATTGAAATGTAAAAAACAAAAAAAGTAATGGTAAATCCATACGTTATATGTTAAATATTTAAGAAAACGTATAAGTTTTATATTTGATATATATATACATATACACACACACACACACACATTATATATATATATATATATATATATATATATATATATCTAATTGGAATCAGTAGCTACCTACATAACAAAATAATTTATACATAAATAAGATTAAAACGAAATGTTATTAGAATTTTCCTAATCTCCATCTTATTAAGCATCCATATTGAAATCGATCATGCCTCAGGAGCACAAAATGTGATTGAAAAAGCCACACTTGGGGGTTCAATTCCTACTCCATCAAAGACATATCCCTATCATAATATTTTCAATATTTCGCTCTGGTATAGAGGTAAAGCGCGGCATTAAGTCCTGCCACTCAACAGAACGTCTCGAGAATTTGGCGAACAGTGAGGAGCGGACTGTCTTAACACTAGGATCCCTCCGCCACATGCGGGATACAGCGTGAAAATGAAAAACAACCTATATAAGTAAGAACTTTAAATGAAATACAGTTGTAAAATCGAAGCATACAAACAGCCTCTTGACTGAGTAACCCTTTTGCAGGCTATAACTAACATAATACATGTATAGTATATATTTTACTCAACAATGTATTAAAGCTCAGTTAAGGGTTGGTTTAGTTAACGCCTATACATCACGTCAGTATGACATTATTATAAAAATATTAAAATTTTTCTGATTTTTACATGGTCGTTATTTAAATTTAAATATAATCTTTTTGGGTTTATACAACCCAGTATAGTAAAAATTTTAATTAAATTTTATATCTATGAATATTTAATACTTCTTTTCCGCGTAGGTATGGTTCTTTAGTATTGCTAGTTGAGGAATCATGGAAGTATAAAAACAATAAAAAAATAACTGTAAGCTAATTTCAAGTGGCAATAAAATTAAATGAACGGAAAGAAAAAACAAAATTTAACTTTATAAAAGTTGCAGAAACTATTACTTTTAATTATTAATTAATAAATTAATAAATTTAAAACTGATATTGAATCATCGATTACTTGATATCATCGAAGTAACTAGAAGGTTCTAGTAAGTTTTTAACAGTTTGTTTTGATGTATACAATAGAAAAAGAATATTATGTTAGTAAGTTATTAATTGAATATAGTGTTATATAAATATGCATTTTATTATACAACAATATTAAAAAACAATAAGAAACAATAATAAAATTACAAAGAATTAGCATAATAAAAAAAAAAACTTCAAAATCGCAATCTGAAAATTCCCCTTTAAACCTGTGGTTCTAATTCGCATGCGCGCATATTTTAACACCGAGCTCTGGACCCAGCTTCTTCAGTTCAGTCCCTCCCCTGCCTTCCGAACAGGCTTGTATTTCTTCTATACCTCGTGCGAAGTGCATCGTAGCATCATCAACAAATTCCTCTAGAAATATACCAAGAAGGTACCTAAAGTTAGGATTGTATTTCGTATTTGGTCTATTTTTAATGTTTTCTATTATTTTTATATTGATTGTTAGGGAGTTGTGTTGTTTTGTTACTTAGTTTTGATATCATCGCTTGTTCCTTTGTTTTCCAAATTAATAAAATATTAATTTTGAATAATGATCCGATTTCGAGGCCTTCATGACACAATGGCAGACGTAAACGCCTCAGATGTAGATTCGATTCTCATTTGTTTTGGTTTTTATTTTAATTTCTTCTCTCCGGTTAAGTTCTGCCATTTGACAAGCAATGCCCGAAAATTTGGCAGAGAGTTCGGAACGGAATGTCACAGTACTAGGATCCCTCTGTCTACCCTGGGTATGGGGATGGGGATACAGCGTGAAGCTGAAAAAAATAATAATAACATAAGAAAAAATAATAATAACACAAGTTTTTTATATTCAAAAGCGATTCTTTTGAAAATTAACAAACAGTGTATGCACACTCTCCAGACCACTAGAACCAACCCCTATATGAGTATATTTTCATGAATTATCCCGAACAACTCAATTTCGAGTAAAATCTCAGCTATTTAACTGATGAATATGCCCCTATAATGTCAATTATGTTAATATGTATCGTTTATTCCATTGTAGCGAGAGTATTGTTAAGAATCTACGTAATGGACGTGGGAATCTATTAATTTTATTCAAGACTTTTTTGTAAGCTATTTATATTTAAGGCCAGTCGTGGCGCTGTAAGCATTTCAGTGACATAGACATTCCGTTCCCCACTTTCTGATGAATTCTAGAGCCATTGTGTGTTGAGTGGCGGAACTCAACGCCGTGCTTTGCCTTGATACCAGAGCGAATAAATTGAAATATAAACGTAAATAAATATTTCACTTCCTCGAGCGGGGATCGAACCCACCACCGTCGACCTCTAAAATACATTTCTTTCAGTTAACACGGATATTATAAAATAATACAAATATAAGTATATAATATATTTATAATATGTATTAGGGACTGTAAAAATCGCGTGAGATCTTCACCAAGAACCACGAAATATTATTTTTATGTCAATCAAAAACAATTTTTCTGTCTAATAAACAATACGTGATTAACGGGCGGACATTTATATATATATACATTTCCAAAATGAATATATTACAAAAAAAAACAAATTGTTTCTCATAACTTTTTTTAAATACTTAAAAACAATATGCTAAAATGTTGTATTCTTTTATTTTTTTTGCTCTTCGAAATTTATTTATTTAAAGCCAAAAAACCTAATTTAAAATAGAAACCATCATCAGTGTATTAATTTTAATAATCCAAATCGTAACTGACTCCAGGGTCCAAATTGTAACTGACTTTTGATGTTTTTTGCGACAATACAATCTTAGCGCCAATCTAACAGGGATTTTTATTACATTAAGATGATAATATTTTAATTAATGATATTAAATATTTTTGATATGAATATTGATTTAGTTTTACCCTGAGTCCCGCATATAACAGGGTAGGCAGAGGGAACCTGGGAACGTAGTTTCAAGATATTCCGATTCTATTAAGACATTTCCGTTCCTGATCTAAAAAAGAAAAAAAAAGTTTTATTTATTTATATGATTTTTTTGTTTATCAGGCAAAAGACACGCGGGCGTTTCAACGCCTGCTGCTACGAGACAAGCAAACACACAAACATATTCTCCGCGGTGAACAACTTCTTCGCTGATTCACCATTGGTGAATCAGCTAAAAGGAATTATGGTAAGTCAGATCAAAATTAAATGAAATTAAATCAGCTTCCCGCACGCAGCAGTGTAAGCAGAGGGAACCTAATGTTAAGACACTCCGTTCTCCAGTTTCCGCCGAATTCTGGAGACATTGCGTGTTGAGTGGCGGTACTCAACTCCGCCCTCTGCCTCGAAGAAATGAAAATTTATTATTTATTATATTTTATTATTTATAATAACATAAAACTATTAAATTTAATAATAAAAATAATATTGTTACCTAGACTCGACAAACAAGCAATACCGAGCCGGGTCCCCCGGATGACACTCGGCCAGACAGTAGGGGACCCCCGGCTGTGAGCTTTGCTCTCAGTCCTTCGCAAAGGTATATTTTTATAGACTTTTTTTTCATTTGTACGTCTGGACGTCCATCAAAATTTGTTTTTATTTAATTTTGTTTTATTTATGGTATCGTTATAATGTATCGTATTTAAAAATAAATAAATAAATAAATCAGCTTCACACAGCAGCGTAGGCAGAGGGAAGCTAGCAGAGTAGGCTAGTGTAGGATAGCTGTTTGTGGGATACAATGTGAAGCTAAGAATCAAAAAAAATACGATATCTTAAGTAAACCGAAAAAAGGAATGAGGAAAAGGGGATGTAAGAACAAAGGAAAATATTTCAAGTGACATCAAAGGAGTTCCTAGATTTAATCCATTTATGTCCGTTATGGTTCCACTCAACCAGTTTAATAAAATATAGCATATTTTACAAACGAAATGACATGCTTTTGGGGAAAAGAACAATTTTTGTGTAGAAATTAATAATAAAAGAATATTACAGACTGAAAAGAGACAACTATAATGTGAATAGACGAATTTTACTTTAAAAAAATCAGCTTTACGCTGTAACCCGCACACAGCAGGGTAGGAAGAGGGAACCTAGTGTTAAGACCCTCCGTTCGCCTCTTTCTGCCGAAGGTATCGATAGATACTCAACATGGAATCTCTCGAATTTGGCGGAAAGTGGGGAACGGAGTGTCTTAAAACTTTCCTGTACCTACAGTCATATATACGGGACACATGTAAAGCTAAAAATATAATATAAGGTCGGTGTGTGTTTTAGTATTTAGTTTATATTTAGCTATACTACATGAAAATAAAATGAACTTTAAAGGGTATTCAAAAATAAAAATATCCGCATTCATTTGAATGTGAAAAAAGTGTATCTGCTTTAATTTTTTTAATGTTAAAAGATTTAAACGGTTTTCTTTGATGTAAAACAATAGTTTTAAAAAGAACAACAGTGATGCAGTTAACAGTATTTTTTTATTGAAAACTAAAAAAATATTAGTTTATCATACAATTTGTGATAGTTTCATAAAACGTACGTTGTTAGAAAAAATAATACAGCGTCATTTGAATTTGTAAATGAAGCTGAAGAACAAATCTCTTAAAACTAAGACTGAGATTAGAAATTAGTTCCAAAATTACATACTTAAAAGTAAAATACCCCCTGACGCCCCCAGCACAACACTCAACGGAACAAACGAGCGCGTCTAGCATACAAATGCTCTCAAGTGGGAATTACTCTCTCCATTGACTTGACGCCTTGATTACCAGGATGTTCATATTGTAGCCATCTTATACTGGATATGGGTGAATTGGTATGAACTGCAGCACTCAGAGATGTCAATTAGTTTAACTGATGTTAGAAAGATATTAATTTGATTTATATTTTATGTTACATTTGCAATTGTGAATACGACGCGATATATGCTACTTTATGCTTAAAAATGGATCCTTAAACTCAGGATGCATGTTTATAAAAACCACAGATTATAAAACAATTATTTAAAAATACATGTAGGATGAGTGATTTGGGGAAAATATTTGTTTAAAATATGTAGAGTTAACTGTACACCTATAATTTTACAATTTTTTACTTCACTCTGTCTCCCAGCATATAACACTGTGCTAGGCATAGGGAACCTAGTGTTAAGTACACCCTTCTTTACTTTCCATCGAATTTTCGATGCATTACGTGTTAAATGTCGAAACTCAACGCCAATATTAATAAATAATAATTTATTTCCCCGAGTGAGAATTGAACCCACAACAGACATTTTATTTATGTACCACCGTATATGTACATATATCTAACATTCGATACATAAACCCTGAGAAATATCCTCGAGATAAGAATTGTTCCAGAAGCTTACAATTTCAATTTAGCCGGGTGAATGCTGACATTTATTATTTACGAATTTAATACCGATGGTGGCTGGCTTGTCTGTAATATAATAAAATATAGGTGACCTATATAGAAGACAGGAGGTTTTTTTGAGCTATTAGGGTAATAATATAAAAGGTGTGTCTGTTAACACGACAGGTTTTGTGTGGGTTCGATTCCCACTCGAGGAAATGAAATATTTTGTTGTTCCACCATTAAGCAAGCAATGCCTCCGGAAATCGGCAGAAAGTGGGGAATAGAGTGTCTTAACATTAGATGCCCTCTGCCTATCCAGTTGTCTGCGGGATACAGCGTAAAGCTGATTTGATTTGATTGTTTTTTTAATAATACTTGAGTTTGTTTATAGATTCAATACAAGTAGGACGCAAATCAATTCTGCATTTCTCCATTTCTGTCAAATTTTCAAGGCATTACATGTGTGAGAGGTGGAACTCAACGCTCGGCTTTTACCAGAGCGATGAAATGAATATATTAATAAATAATAATTCATTTCCCGGAATGGGAATAGAACCCACAATCGTCACGTCGCAGTCTAGAACTAGAACCGCTAGAACCCACCCCCAGACGGAATCTAAAGCTCAACTTAAAATATATTATTTAAGTTACCAACCAAAACTTACATCATATGTTATTTATAATACAAAGAAAAGACAGTATTGCTTAGAGATAACAAACAATTTATTCATGTGGAGTTTGCACCATAAAAGAAATTGGATCAGGGAATACTTCGACCGTTACTCATAGTCGGCGTCTGGAATGACGATATATATATTTATATATTTTTAACGAATTATTAGCTTACTTGTATTATATCTATATTAAGTCTCGTATTTCTGAGATCGATATTGATGAACGAAAATGGCATCTCAAGATCTCACACTTGAGAGCGGTTTATATGTATATGCGAGCATGGATGTGTGGTGATTTTAGAGCTGTGGTAAATATTTGTGTATTTCATTATTAATAAAATGAATATACTTGTTTTTAAAAACAAACTGTATCCCGCCCACAGTACCTGTGGTAGGCAGAGAGCTGAAAGAATCTAGTGTTAAGACACTCCGTCCCCATTTTCTGCCGAACTCTGCAAGCATTGCGAAGAAATGAAAATATCAAATATTTCACAGCGTGAAATTGATTTCATCTTACATTCTTTATTGTAAAAGAGTTTGTGATTCTATTTAATAAAGTAGTTTTTAGTTAAAATTATTTAAATTGTACATTTTAATACTAAAAGAAAAACCAGTTCAAGCAAATAGTAGAAGTACTATCTATAATGCCAGAAATTTAATTGAAATTTGCATTTTAAAAATGAAAGTGGAACAAGATGGAAATTGAAATATAACGTAGATTGCGCTGCGTTTAAAATAAAGCGCCTGCAGAAGACTCCCTCATTAATTCCAACCAGCTTATTAAAACTTTTACCTTCAAGTTGATTGGAAAAAAATTACGCAGCTTCCTGCTGCTGGCCTTTAAAACATGAAAAATAAGAGCAAGCTATTTATTTCATCAATATGGAATGTATAAACAAATGAAATTATTCAATGGCTTCAAATGTTAAGTGCATTATACATATTTTATAGTTTCAATATAAAAAAAAACAATTGTATCTATAATAAATTTTCTTCTTCTCTTAAATTCTTTTTCTCTAACAGTCAGCTGTCAGATCGGTCGATCACGCCAACCCAGCGTCAGATGTTCCTGAAACCAGCTGCGAACACAGCCTTGGACAGGAAGGCGTCTATTGTTGACGAGACTACTGGCATTACTCGCACTCAAATGAAAGGTATATATTAGCATAACTTTTTATTTTCAAGTTTACAATGTATCCCGAACATATCGGGGTAGGCAGAGGAATCCTGGGAACCTTGTGTAAAGGCATTCCGTTCCCATTAAAACACTTTCGTTCCCCACTTTCAGCATTCTGGAAGGAGAGGCGGAACTCGATTTGTACAGTTCTATCAACTGAGTTAAATTACAGCGAAAGCTCGTTTTATGATTCATGACTTCACTCAATTTAATCTTGTCGAAATTAACATTTTAGTCCATCGAATTTGTTTAAGAAGTACCTAAATTACGTATATTTTGTATTAAATATTTAATGAATTCCAAATTCAAAATTTGGAAGGAAATTTCTTTATTTTTTATGATCTAATTTTTTTCCATGTTTTGTCTTTCCAAGTTTGAAAAAATATATATTTGTTTTTGTATCGTAGTAACTTTTTTTAAATATAAGGAGCATCCGTACTACCATCGCTAAGCTCAAACTTGACATACCCGTTCAGATTCACTCCTTTCCCCATTTGTCACTAAATTTTGGACAAGTTCCGTGTTGAATGGCAGAACTCAACGTCGCGCATTACTTCGACACTAGAGCGAAGAAATGAAAATATTAAATATTTCATTTCCTCCAGCGGAAATCGAACCCACACCCTGTTGCGCTGATAGTCACACTTCGTGTCCTCTGCGCCACGAATAATTTAATCACAATTTTTAATATTTTTTTTAGAATTCCGCGAAGCATTTCGACTTTTCGATAAAGACGGCGATGGCACAATCACTAAGGAAGAGCTCGGCCGTGTCATGCGAAGTCTCGGACAGTTTGCGCGAGTTGAAGAGCTTCAGGACATGCTGCAAGAAGTCGACAGTGACGGTAAGTATTAATCTACATACATTTCTGGCATCAACTTCACACTGTATTCCACATACAGCAGGGTAGGCAGAGAGAACTTAGTGTTAAGACACTCCGTTCCCCATTCTCCGCCGAATTTTTCGAGGTATTGTGTGTTGAGTGGCGAAACTCCACGTCGGGCTATTGCCTTGTTCCCAGATCGAAGTAATGAAAATATTAATAAATAATAATTCATTCCCTCGAGTGGGAATCGAGCCCATAACCGTTTGGAAGTATCCAGATTCGTTTTTTATCTTTTTCTTCTCTTTTACTTTTGGTTTTCCATTTATTCCAAAAAATAAATAGTGTAGTGAAATACAAACGAATATCCTTTACCACACAGGTGATGGAAACGTAAGCTTCGAAGAGTTCGTGAACATTCTATCGAAGTCCATGTCAGGAGCTGGAGGCGGCACCAGCTCCGCTGAACAAGAAGAGAGGGAGCTACGTGACGCTTTCCGAGTGTTTGACAAACATAATCGAGGGTATATATGCGCGTCAGACTTGAGAGCTGTTTTGCAATGTCTAGGAGAGGATCTGTCGGAGGAGGAAAGTTAGTGAAAAAAGAATAATTGTATAGTATTTTTAGCCTTTGTTTTATTTATGTAATTCTTTGAGCCAGGTGCGTATGTATCTTAAGTATGGAAATGACTTTTGATCCGATAAGTAAAAGATAGAAGAATGTTATAACAAAATAATAATCAACAATATTGTATGATAGTTATATTAATTAAAGCCATCTCTGTGTAACTTTAGCGGCACAGTATTTGACTGTAAAGGCGCCGTCTGTGGATTCGATTCCCACTCGGAGGATTGAGTAATTTTTATTTCCACGCTCTACCATTAAGCCCAATGTTTTGAAAATTAATAAGGTACCTGCTGCCTATCCTTCTAACAAATTTTTGTAATAATGTTAAATTTATATTTTTACAGTTGAAGATATGATCAAGGAAGTAGATTCCGATGGAGATGGGCGTATAGACTTTTTAGGTAGTTTACATTTTATTTATCTCACAAATGCAAAATTTTAAGCCTCGCGAAATGTAACTATCATGCAGAAAAGCAAGCTTCAATGCAAATTCTATATAATTGTATAGCTTAAAAAGCAAAAATATATACCTTTTATTTATATTATTTTAGAATTCGTTCGAGCCCTTGGAGAGCCCGAAGATGCTTGTGACGATGAAGATGATGACGATCCTAATGATGGAACCGATATTCTTTTGTCTCGACCAGTTGCTGCTATCTAAAAACGATTTCAATTTGCTCTTCTTTAAAACCTTCATTATCATATATTAAGTATGAAAATTGTTATTTCTTGTCTTTTTCAAACTTAATATCAATTAAAAAGTTTTGGAAGCAATTGAAAATCTTTGTGATCTTAATATCAAAAAAATATATATTGTAAATTCTATTTCGTTTGCGTTTACATGCCTACGTTTTTTTATGTTAAGTAAGTTAAGTCTTTGTATATTTTAACATTTACATATATTTTAATATTTGTTGTCCCGAAAAAAAAATGTTTGTTACTAGCAACATTTTAAATGAAATATCAGTGGTTCAATTCAAATGATTAAACTACTAATCCTTTGCCTTTTAAATATCTTTACTAACTTCAACTTGTATTTTAAAACATATCTACCTTTAGGACTGTTGGGTAATAAAAATATTTACAATTCACATATCTCTATTTATATTGTTTTACATGTTCAACTTGAGATTATAATAAAAAAAATTTTGGTTCTTGTCATTGTAACACCAATTTTAACATTAAGTATTTTAAGATCATACGAAACAAGTAATTTAATAAGATAAAAAAAAGAACATTAAATATAATTCACATTTATTATCTTAAAAATCAATAAAATAAAGCTTAACGAATATTCAACAATATATTTGTATCATTTCTATCCAGAGGCCATCCATTGATTTCATGATTTTTGATACCTTCCCCGTTTTTGTCACAACTGGTCACATATGCAAGATGTTGGGACCAACATAGCTGAATCGACAGTCATTGTCTGTTTCTAAGTTTTCTAATTTAGTAAAAAATTGGTATATTTATTATTTATATTTTATTATTTTGGAAAATGAAATTGTAATCCCGCAGGCGCACAAACGATTGTAAGCGCGACGATTGTAGCTTCGATTATCTGCAGGATGGCAAAATGTGGCGTTGAGTTTTAACATTCAATGCCTTAAGAATTCATTTATAAATTAAAAGGTAAGGACGTGTTTTGATAAGAAGCGGAGTGTCTTAACACTAGAAGTCACTCTCTAGAAGAATTAAAACTAAAAAGTGCTACAAAAAAAAACAAAGTAATATTAATATTTTTATTAACATATCAAAATATGTACACTTATATTATTATACATATAGACAAAACTTGAAATACATTAAGAAAAAAAATGGCTATTACTTATTTGTATATTGGAGGTAAAATAAAATTTCACTAAAACATTTTTATGGAAAGAAGATTCAACAGCTAACTTTTTTTTAAACATAAAAGAAACATTTTATTTATCGTATTAATTATTATCTGTTTTTTTTGCAATTAAACTTTATTAGCTCAATGCTTTGGCTTTAGAAGAGAACCAAATCTACGACCATTGCGATTGATATTATTAAATATAATATTTAACTACATTTCATATAACATGTGGGTAAATAGGAAGTGCTACGTTGTAAAGGCAATTATTGGCAGTTTCGACGTACATTTTTGTACGCACGGATAAACAAGTAACAATATTATAATTAACCTAAAAATATAAAACTAATATTTGTAAAATACATTAATACATTTTTCATAGTACGTATGTTTTGATATGAATGATTTAGGAATAGAATAAAATTGTACGCATAAAAAAATATTTAATTGAATTAATGCAAATTTAATATAGAATCGACATTAATGTAAAACTTAAACATGTTTGGCACTGAAAATGAAAGAAAAAATTGTTTATATTTTACTAAAATATTTATTACATTACTATAACGTTGCTGTCGTGACATAGAGGCAAAGAGTAGTCTTGGGTTCGATGCCCACTTTAAGTTATTCTCATCTCCCCGCTCTAGTGACAAATATTAATACAAAATTTGGAATATTTCGAAAATGAGGCTGTGCGTTGGAAACAGTGGCTTTACATTATGTTTTAACTACCTATCCTGCTAATTGAGGGATACAGCGTGAAGTTAAAATAAAAAAATTGACAATGACATTATTCATAAAAGTCAAAATTGGATTTAGTTTTTTAGCTTTACGTTGTATCACGCACAAAAGATGGTAAGCAGAGAGAACCTAGTGTTTGAACACACTTTTCCTCATTTTTTGGAACTAATAATAAGTACAAAAAACTAATCTGGATATCAGTAAAGTTAGACATGTTGGAAAATTTTAACTATTATTCTAATTCAAAAAGTCAATTATAATTTATTTTCTTGGAGATTGTTAATACAATATTTAGCTGCATCTTTTGGTAACAGTTCTGACCTCTGTCGGATATTGATTCCTGTTTAATACAACATGGTAAATATGTTTACAAGAAGTAATATATTTTAATTTAAAAATAAAACAAGAACAGAAATAAGTTCTTTACAATATGTAAGAAGTCAAAAATAATGCTTTTTTTATATGTATGTATATTTTAATATATGTTTAATTTTAGAACAGGCAATCAAAAATGTATAATAATAAAAAAAAAACTATTTTACAATACAAATTACTAAAGTATGTTTATAAAAATTAAGTTGGATTATTTTTATATCACCAGGTGACAACACTATTTGTATGACGGCAGTTTTATCTGTTTAGTTTCTATATATATTTGAAAAATAACAATTATGTATAATATCTGAGTATATTATATGATATTTATATATATGATATCATAAATAAATTTATGAGATATATGGCTTGTATTTTACTGATATATAGATATTTGAAATTAGGCAGTTATTATAAGCGCATCATGTTATATTTCCTCTAAAACTTTACTTTGCAATTACGCGTACTTTAATTGACAATTTAAAAAAAATAGCTTCAATGTTAATACACCCCGTTCCCTATTTTCCGCCGCATTCTGGAGTAATTGTAATTCACAGTTAACTAAAAATAAATTGGCATTACTACGGTTACCAACTGAAAAATTGTTATTTGTAATTTTTCACAGTTACAGATGATCAACTCAACACGCAATGCGTCTAGAATTCGGCGGAACAGGGGGACGGAGTGTCTTCACAATAGATCTCCTCCCTGCATTTAATTTACGTCAGTAATATAACACAAAGTGATACATTTGTCTCTCGTGCGTGTTTTCTCAGATATTATAACACGTTGCGGTTATCATACAACATAATACATACATTGACACTAAAATTATTTAAAATGAGGTAGCATTCTACTAATACTACTGTAATACTAAATACGAGTATATGTAATATTTATAATGGCTAGTTTTATTTGAGTTAGCAAAAAATAAGTACACTTGATGATATTTAGATATTTAGAGTGAAAATACTCTATTATATTTAAAGAGTAAAAATCTAAAACTTTAAATATTTTCCTAATTTAAAATAGAGACCGGAGTGCTTAACACTAGGGTCTGTCTACCCACATACAATATTCCTTAATAGCATGAAGCAAAAAAGGGAATAAAATATTTGTTATGAAAAACATTACCAATAATTTTACGATTGAACTTTAGTTTTTATAAGTTTTATTATAATGCCCTAGAAACTATATTAGTGTATTCAGCAGAAAATAAAAAATGGAGATGAAGAAGAGGAGGATTCATTAGAATTCATTGATTATTTCGAATATACTTAATGAAACAGGAATATAAAATTTGTTGATATATGGAACTGGTACTGGTGATAATAAATTACTGAATAACTTTAAATTAAGAATTTCTCAAAACTAAACAACTGTAAAAAACAGATAAAAAATATATATAATAACATAGACAAATGAAATAAACATGTCACAGCGATTTTCTGACATACCATTCATTCCATTCCAATTATCGATACAACATACTTACACAACTTACACAACACCGATATGATACTATAACTTAAAAAAATATCTAAGACTACATAGCACCTGTAAGTTTACCGGCTAGTGATGTATTTAGGTTCCATGTGTCCGGTGTCGCTCAGTGACCGCAGGACTACGTTGCCGCTGGGCAATATCGATATCCACGTTATCGAGCCGTGGTTAAGGGAAATTCGGAGCCAACCTTCAGGTGGGAATTGGAGTGCTCTGGAATTTTATTATTTGGCGTTAAGTAAACAGTAGCTGATGTCATTATGGCGGCATAATGTAAACTTAAGGAATATTTTCTTTGGACACGAACAAGAACTATTGAGGCTAGTTGTGCAGTCGAAAGTGGAAAACGGAAGTGTCTCTTAATGAGAATGGAGTATCCCAATACTAGGTTCCAAGGTTCCCTCTGCTTGCGGCTGCCTGAAGCATTGCGGCCTTCATGGTTTTGAATCCCGCAGGGGACACTCTCACCGCCGACGACATCCTCAAGAAGCCACATAATGCTTGCTCTTTTATAGATAACACACTCGTATAGTCAATAGTCTCATTTATAGTTAGGGGCTGTGCCTTTGCACCGGCCTTAAAAATGTAATAATGCAAAAATTTACAATAAAAAATAATAATACTTACTTGCATACAAAAAACCTTATAACATTTGCATGGCACACCAACAACGTGTATGTGTCTTTCGTCTGTTCTGGCGGTGCTCTGTAGAAGTAGCGTCTGAACGCGGCCTCAATCCTCGCACTGTCCTGGAAGAACTGCTACAGGTACCAAACCATACTGTGTTAATTGACCAGTGTTGCCAGTTTGGTTTTTTTTAATTCTACTTCATACTAATATTATAAATGTATGTTTGTAAGGATGGATGTAGGTTCCACTTTTACGCAAAAACCACAGAATGTATTTAGAGGAAGATCTACAGTAATATAGCTTTTAAATCAGAATCAAACATTATAATTTGGTGTTTTGTTTGCTAGTAACTTATGTATATTTTTTTAATTTATAGCCTAAGATGAGAGTTCCAAATGCTTTTTTTGGCATTATTCTATTTAATTTTTTTATTTTAAAAAACAGGTGTAAAAATTTTATTTTTTCGTCAATGCTTTCATTTTTGGCAAATGTACACAAAGTGTATATAAAGTCATTGACACTAAAGCAAGGCAGTGGGCAGTTCCGAATATGAAAGTTAATTTAAAAATGAAAATAATTAGCATAGAGTTATTGATTAATAAATAGTATGAACAAGATGTATGTATGTATAACACTAAACATGTATTATAAATTTAAAAGTTAAAATTAATGCGGCAATATACAAATGGCGCTAACACTACAACGAATTAGTTCAAAGTGGCAAAACTGGTCAATCACATAAAATACTCAAAATTCTAAATTCTACTATATTTAATAAAACTACAATATTAGTGTTAATTTATACAGTGGTTAGAAAAATGGGCGATATTTTTTTGTTTAGTAAAAAATACACTCTGCTAAACCATTAAGCATTCATTATTTTTAGGGTAATGCTGTATCCAATACCACCAGAGAGAACCTAGTGTTAAGACACTCTCTTCCCTGAGTGAGAATCGATCTCAGAATCATTGTGTTTACAGTCAGATGCTGCATTACAAGATCTAACACTAGGTGTCCTTGGTGTAACCTGCTGTATAAGGTATATATCTAGAAACTGAAAAATATAACTAAAATATTCAGAAGTAATGAGGCCTTTGTGGTGCAGGGGCACAAGCATGTTTCTGTAAATGAAATAGTTGTGGGTTCGATTTCCACTCTGGGGAATAAAATATTTAATATTAACATTTCATTGCTCTAGTAATGACATTAGCACTCTGGTAACAAGACAAAGTGGGGCGTTGAAATTTGGTAAAAAGTGGGGAATTGAGTGTCTTCACACTAGGTTCCCAGGTTCCCTTTGCCAACTCTAATGTATACGGGATACATGATAGGACTGATAAAACACTTAAAAACATTCAGAAAGAAACTTTACTTTTGGTTCTGGTCTCCAGTGTCCCACTGGTGGTTCAGGGGGTACAGGTGCTCCTTCCTCTATTAGCTGACAGTCTTTAACTTCTATGTCTTTTGGCAAATGTTTTGCTATTATTGAGGCGGTCTCTTGTGCTCTTGTCATGGTTGATCGAACTAATAGGTCCCATTTTATATCTAAGCTCGCCAGCCTTTTACCTGTTAGGTCAGCTTGCTGTCTACCTGTGTATGAATTATAATATGGGTATTTATTAAAGAAAGATGATAGGAATGTAAATGTTTATTTTGTTCAAGATAAATTGAATTGTCAATTATTTATTTTTTCCTTCCTCTGGTAACACATGGTACAGCCACTCAACCTTCTTGAAAACTAGCCAAAAACTGGGGAACAGACTGTCTTAAAACTAGGTTTCCTATACTACATGTGGGATACAGTGTGACACAAAAAAAGAAAATTAAAAGCTTACCTAATTCTGTTAATATTCTCTCCTTGTCAGTAGCACCATCTAAATTGTACTGTCCATGTCTAATAAGGAACAAATGACGAACAGCTTTACTCTTTGCTTTTTCAATTTGTTCATTGTATTTGTTATCTTCTTCTGGTTTGGCTGATTTTGATGGTTTTACTATTGACTCTGGTTCACGGCTGAAAATATTGAATTATTAACAAATAGTTATATCTTTTTATTTTTACTAAACATATGTATATTTTTAAATAATAATGTTCTAAATATTTCAATGATTGTGGGTTTTATCTGCACCAAGTCCACTTTCTGCCCAAAATTTGATACATTGTATGTTGAGTGGAAGAAAACAATCTGAAACCTGCCAGAGTGGGGAAATATAGATAATTAATTGCACCAAGTAGACATCGAACTCATAACCATAGTTCTAATAGTGATATATTGTTTCATTTTTCATGATATTGTTAATATCATGAAAATATTGTTTAAAAAAAAGTCATCATCTAAAATTAATCATTTTAAAAATATATATATAAAGCTCCATTTGTAGCTAAATGGTCATCGTTTTATGTGTCAATAATATAATCAGAAAATTAAATAATACTTGACTTGAAGTCAATATTCGAAAAGTAAATATTTTTTGATAACAAGTGATAAATACTTGAACAACTATAACTCATTTGTAACTTCAAAAGAACAATATTATTTTGAACTAAAAAGAATTATTATTTTTGTAGCGTTTATTTTTATCATAATTAAATAGGTCAAGATAATGAATGAAAGTATAACTTACTGGTCCCAATTTCTTTCCCACTTAACAGTCGGCGTGTAATTCGTAGTCCAGGAATTTTGTACATCAAAGTTTTTCTCAGATTTACCTATATGATAATAAGCAAGACTTCCTCCAACAGCGCCTAAACTTAATAATGCAATTTTGTGGAATCTTGAGAAGGACGCCATTTCAATTATTCTTTATTTACCAATTAAGTTTTAACTAAAACTTACTTTTATTTAGTTTTTACGAAAATAAGGTCAATAATTTATACACACTCTGGCTACATTCATAGACTTAACTACTAACACGAATATATGAATTTATGTAGGATTTTCAATTTCGTTAGACGTTATTCGTATCAAATGACATTATACGAACGACTTATGTATGACACATGGTAAGCTGTCAATTGACAATTTGTCGATGTCATTATAACTGTCAGCTGTAAAAAAAATCATCGTGCATTTTCCATTTTACGTGGAGAGTAATTGTAACTGGCACGCCTAAAATCCATAGAGTAATATAAATATTATTTAAAAATGTTTTACTTAATTAGGGTGAATAGAAATCACGCGGTCACAAAACCAAGAAAGTCTTTAACCATTTAAGACACTTATATTTTTTTATCTACATAATAATATAAAGTGAAAGAGTTTGTTTGGTTGATCGCGTAAATCTCAGAAACTATTTGTTCGAATTCTTTTTTTATGTTGGATATAAATTCATCCTTCGAAGCAGGCTATAATCTTTATTACATCACTCTAATATGATCAATGAGAGTTGAGTAACGATGAAAGTTGTGGCAAACATCAAAGTCGAAAAGAAATTATTTTATAAAAGTAAGAATCATTTCAACAAAACTTTATTTACTTTCCAAACATTAAATTCTTAATTACCTAATTACGTATATGATACATATATTAAGTTTATATTTCATAATATGTAGACACAGCTATCAAATATTTCTTTTCCAAGTGATTATTTTGTGCACATTTATTATCGAGTTTTATTCTTTTAGTAATAATGAATACCATTTCATACGATTTAAAATTATATATATACTTATGAATTATAGCAGCTTAGTTTATTTGTAATTAGTAGGTAGCTTTACACAATGCTCTTTTTTAATTTAATTAAAATAATAAAATTATGAAATTGCATCAATGTCTTGGAACCAACACTGCGTGGTGACCGTCCAAAGATGTCACTGATATTGATATTGCTATTCGAAGATCTTTGTACGACTTTGATGAAGACACTTTAAATTCTTGTAAAATTTTGACGACTATAGTTTTTATTAATTTGGCACCAAAATACCTTCCTGTAACACAAAAACAAATTTGTTAGTTCTATTTGTGCATACATTATGGATATGACTACGAATGAATTTCCATGATTAAATTAATTATAAATAAATTAAAAATTAGAAAGTGTGCATTTTCTATTTGTATTTAAATGAATGTAAGAGAAAAGTAAGTGATAATAATCTACCTAAGCAATCCATTGGCCCCAAGCTGAAGGGGATATAAGAATACGTTGGGCGATTTTTACTATTTTCTGGAGTAAAACGTTCAGGGTCAAAAGCATTTGGATCTTTCCAGTATTTAGGATCTCGTTGAATATGATATACGGGAATAACAAGTGACGATCCAGCCGGCAGTGTACAGGAACCTGTAAATGATTTTTTTGGATTTACGCACAAGTTCGAAATTTTTATTATTATGAGTTGCTTAATATATTTTTATTTTATAATATAAGAATGATTTTATTATACTTACTTATAGTAATATCTTCTTTTACTGTTCTTTGTATCATGCCACCTATGGGAAATAATCGTATTACTTCTTTGAACACCATGTCTAAATATGGCATATCTTTCAAATGTTCGTCTGTTACTGTAGTGTCTTTATCTCCTACAACTTTTTTTATTTCTTTGTACAACTTTTCCTATAATAAAATAATTTTTTAATAGTTTTTATTGTAAGTTATATATTTAAAAAAATGAAGTACTTACCACTACTTTTCCAGAATAATTCTATAATGTCCATATTTTAATAATTTCATTAATTATTTTTATTTATTATTCAAAATGTTATAAACGTATTTCAATAACTTTCAAAATACCCACCTGACAGGTTGGATGGAAGGCCATCATTAGCAACAGGAATGATGATATTTTAGCCGATGCCTCTTGACTCTAGAAATCATTAATAAAAAATATTTTAAATAAAATAATTAGTCACTATCGTATATTAGCGTTAATATTCTGTAGTTATAGTTTTATAAAATAAAATATTTAAGTATTACTTTTTTTCTTATTTATTGTGATACATGTAAATATCAATTTAGTAGGAACATTTTGTCAAAAAGAATAAAACATTTATAATATTATTCCCCTACACATGTTCTAAAAATTCGTTTTTATTAATGTTCAAAAATCCCTTAATGATTAATATTTAAAATTAGGTAATTACAGAAGTAAAAATTGTAAATGTCTCGTCAATCATTTCTCTATAATTCAATGCATTTGACAAGATGAATCTGTCGATTACACTCAATCGAGTATTTGTTGACGAGTCTTCCTCAGAATTGAGAATATCCAACTTTTCCTCCATATTTGATAATTTCTTCATCCTGTATTTTATTATTTTCATGCCAAATTCATCCATAAGTTGCATGAAATATTTTTGGTCTTTGTATAGGTTTGTTAGCCAAAAGACGGGATCTAACTGAAGGTACCATTTTGTCATTCGTTCAAATACGACGTCATACATTCTGGAAACAGAATAGTGGTAAATGAACTGTTTAGTTAAATAAAAAAATAATGTAATTAATATTTGTGGCGCAGTGGCACAAAATATACGCGATACGTTGTGGGTTCGATTCTTACTCGAGGAAATGAAACTTTTAATGATTTCATTTCTTCGTTTTCGTGTCGAGACAAAGCGCGGCGGTGGGTACTGCCACCCAACACGCAATGCTTCTAGAATTCGGCGGAATGTGGGGAACGGAAGTGTCTTTATGGGAACGCAATCATAACACTAGGGTCCCAGGTTCCCTCTGCCTACCCTGTTCTGTGCAGAATACAAAGTAAAGCTAAAATATGAAAAAAATCTGTTGTATATAAATAAAAGATTTTTTTACTTGGGACTTATGTCTATAAGAGTTTGTAAATGTGGTAGCTCCATTGTTTCTTCTTTAGTAAGTCCCATAAGTGTTTCTGGAATAATAAAATATATATCTTAGTATCGACTCGAACTTAATATACCTAGTTTGTATATCTATTAAACACTCTGCTTACTATGCTAACATATAACATTGTTATATACTATATTTTAACGATGTTTCTTGGTATAAGATCTTTTCAAAGTTTTTTTACGCTGCTTCACGCTGCAGCTCGCTGATAGAATCGTAGGAAGAGGGAACCTGGGCACCCAGTGTTAAGACACTCCTATTAAGACACTATCGTTCCACACATTCCTTCGAATTCTGGAGGCAATGTGTGTTGAGTGGCGGAACTGAACGCCGCGCTTTGATAGGAAAGTAAACTATTAAATGCTTCATTTTCTCGAGTGGGAGTCCAAGACTTGTCACGCTTACAGTAGCCCTCTAGAGCCCCTTACCCACGACTGGCCTCTTACTACTTCAAACTTCTATAAGGAGCAATAAAAAATATTAAAAAAATATTAATTAAAATTATTGTACCTAGAGAATGTGTAAGTTTTAAAATTCTACAGTAAGCCCTAGGTTGAAAAAAATAAATATTCCAATAATAATTAACGGTTAACTTACGACAAACAGTCCAACTCGTGGTCTGGACTATATATTTGTATATATCGATCTCTTCTCCATTATTAAGTTTTTGAAATGTTTTTGTAAGAGATCTTGCTTCAATGTTAAAAATATCGTTGTAGCCTTGTATGGCTTTTTTTCCATAATTGGGCGTAGCGATCTTTCGATGTTTCCTCCATGTAGCACCTGGGATTGATATAATCTTACTAAATATTATTTTAGCTTCACGGATACACCTGGGAGGGAGAAGGGAGTCTAGTGTTTAAACACTGCGCTGCCCAATTTCCATCGAATTATGGAGGCATTGCGTGTTGAGTGGTGGAACTCCACACCTTCTGTCACACAACAACATGCCATCAAAATTCGGCATAAAGTGGGGAACGGAGTGTCTTAACACTAGGTTCCCTGTGTCTACCCTGTTTTGTGCGGGATACAGCGTGAAGCTGTTTTTTTATTTTTTTGATTAAAAAAGCATTGGTATCTCGTGTGAACACATTATAAACATAATTTTTTTTACAATTTATACAATCTTCAAAAATATTTTACACAGTGCTAAGTATTAAAAAAAGTAAAGACGTATGTATATATATCACCTGAACCACTTAATATGCCGATTCCTAGTACGTCAGCCATGTACTTATACTGAGGTCCTTTTTCACTAGTTTTATTGCTCGTCAAAAGAAGCTGAAAAAATATACAAAATAAAAAAGTTATCCAATTTCCTAATTGAATTTAAATCTCTTAATAGAAGCAGAAAATTTTTTTTCAAGGGGCTCATATAGTAACACCTAGTAGTACATATAGTAACACGTTCTAATATACGGATACTAATGCTGTCCAGCGTTATCTCAGCACACTCAGGAGCTTCACGTCACGGAAATGAAGATGTTGAGGTAGATGTCTGGAGTAACGGCTCTGATTTCATATGAAACACATTAATTCGAAATTAACTTGGGATACGTGATCACGCATCCTAAGGTAAGGATAAAGATAAGCTCCAAGTGAGACCCTACCGGACACCCAACAAAGAATGGCTGGATATGGTGATACAGGAGAGCCAATGGATTAACCCTGGGGATGGTAAAGACCGTGCAAAGTAGAGAAGATTGAGTCGGCAGGCGTCCCCTGTCAGATCGAAGAAGAAATATCTCATATTCGATTATAATTATATCCCTTATAGCCTCATAGCAATCCCAATAGGAAAACAACTCGGTGAGTACTTACTAATGGTGAACAGGTACAGCTCTATCAGAAAAACAGGACGAGGCTTTGCTGTGTCAAGGTTTATATTATAGTTTAAATTACTTTTCTTATACTTATCATAAGATAAGGTATATAGGTTATATAGGTATAAACCTACCCTTATATCTTCTGGATTGCTCACTACAATATTTAAGTCATTCGCCAGCCAAAACTTAAGCACACCTCCATATTCTGTCATCAAATCTTTGACTACTTGAATTAACTCTGTAATGTTTAGACGATATATTAGTATATTTTCCTATAGTTTTGTTTCCTATAATAAAACAATGAATGTCATTAATAATGTATTATTTGGTCACAATAATTAAAGTTAATTGAAATTCGAGAAGTTTCAGGATAGGAGGTTTATTTTTTGTCTTCCTACTTCCACTAGGTATCTGCTCTATTACGTTTTCTGCGTGTCAGGTTTCTACAACTTGTTATGTTTATTAAATCTATATAATGTTCATCGGTAGTAATTATAGCAGACCGGGGTGAGCCCTCTATATAATAATATAATAGGTTATATTTATATTTAATTTCCTGTACGGAAAACATAAGTTACTGCATATATATTTAATTATACAGTGTCAAAGGATTAACAATCCAATTATTTTCCACAGCAAGGCAACTCTGCTGACATTTACGACCTATCTGTTGGTTATAACAATTAGCTGCTACCATTATTATATTTATATTATTATTACTTTTATTAATTGTTAATATAGTCTGTTACTTCTATATAGATCATAGATATGTAAACAGCATCAAAATGGAGACAGGTTATAATTTCAGCGCTTTAAATGATATGTGTGATCTATATGTTCTTTGTTTTTAATTTCACACTGTATCCCGCACATTACAGGGTAGGCACGGGGAACCTGGGAACCTAGTGTTAAGATACTCCGTTCCCCACTTTTCGCTAGTTTTTGTTTTGGAAGCATTGCGTATTAAGCGCTGGGATACAATATGTGACTGTTAAATTAACTGGGTTTGGGTTTGATCCCCATTCATAGAAATGAAATGTTTATTTAAATTTATATTTTCATTTCTTCGCTCTGGTCGACACCAGCAAATCCCGGCGCTGAGTCCGCTTCTCAACAAACAATGCATCCAGAATTTATTGGAAAGTGGAGGACGGAGTGTCTTAACACTAGGTTCCTTCTGCTTACTCTGACGGTATACAGTGTGAAGCTGATTTGTTTAGATTTGATTTTGATGAAAACTTCAGTATATTTTTTGGGAGCAATTTCAAGTACCTTATTAATATAAGTAAATACTTATCATACCTTCAGGCTGGCACATAAATTTCAAAGCGTTGCCCAATAGAGGGACAGCTGGGGGACCGGGTATGTTCTTGGCCATATCAAGGAGTCTTCTGTTTTTGTATCGCCAGTATACCCAGACCAGAGATATAACAAGCAAAGGAATCACTTGCCAAATCATTATCTGAAAATATATTAGGTTTATAGTATACATTTTGTTTCATGTAGCTATTATAAGAAATTTAGACATATTCTTGGAAACGGAAGAGATTCGTTCGTTAAGAATAAAAATCGTAGAGCATATATTTTATATAACAGTGTTTTTATTATACCAATAAAATAGAATCTCAATAATCTCAATTAATAATAAAACAGTAAAAAGTTGTATAAACTGTATATATTTGCGAACAAAATATACGAAGATGTAATAAAACTTTTTTTATTATATATATAATATTCTATACTAATACTATATTAAAGCGAAAGAGTTTGTTTGTTTGTTTGTTTGAACGCTAAGATCTCTGGATATACTGGTCCGATTTACTTTGTTTTTGTTTTGTATGAAAGCTGAATTCTTCAGAAGTGCTATAACATTACATTGCACATATATAGTAATAAATTGAAATACTTTCTAATTTGACATGCAATTTATTTTGCCATGTTAATAACAATCGTCGTTGCTAAGCAACGGTTTGCAAAGTTTGTTTGTTGTTTTAAGAAAACGTCACGCAAAATGAACTTATATTTAGATATTCATCCTTATAAAAATAAATATAAAAGTCACGTTTAGGATTTCATCTAGATTGTAATTATAGTTTACTGTATAACATTCTAATTAATAATTAAGACTGATTCGGAATGACCTAGCCTTCTGACGCGAGCGGGCAGATGACGTTGACGGTTTTAAAATTTTCATACATTTTCGAACTTTATTTGCTGTTTATAATTAATTTAAACTACACTTTGTCTTTCTTTTTCTCTTCTTCTTTTATTTGATATTGCTCGCAACAATTAACCTATTTAATATAGAAAAATGTTTAGTTATTTCATAGAGTCGATATCTACGAGTATGTACGCACGCACGGAAAACTTTAGGTACTTTTACTTTTGTTGGTTCATTTCAATAACTTAGATATTTTTTCTAATAATATGTCTCTACTTATTATTCTTTTTGATTATTTAGGCTTATATTTTCTTACTAATTCTATTGAAAACTGAAAATAATTTCATAAATATATTTAATAAATATTCTTATAGTTCAAGCAGGTATAGCCGTGTCCGGGTCCACTAGTTATATATATAGCTTTTAAATTTACGTAGGTTCTATACTTTTTTGGAAGACAAACGGCTGATGCAAAATAGAATCAAGTTAAAAGAAATAATAAAAGATCTCGATCATCTGACGAAGAAATAAGGAAATGAAACGCTCTCCACTTAACACAAGGCTCTCTCTGCCTGCTTTGCAGACGAGAGTCTATAGAGCAGGAAGAGAGAGAGAAGAGAGATTAACAAACAGTAGAGCGCTAACAATGTTTAAGGAAATAAATAATAATGTTGCAAAAATAATTGTTGATGACCGACGTCCATAAAATGTATATGACACTAGGTATATTGATATGCATGGCAATTATTGATTTTACATAGTTAAATGCTTCGTAGCCACTAGCTGCACTTGAGGTGAGCTTTGTAATTGTACCTACTTTATCCAGTTAATTGTTTAATAGCTCTAGATATGGGCTGGATTGAGGATTTCAACGCGACAGATTGGGGGTCGATTCCGACTCGAGGAAGTGAAATATTTAATTTTTCATTTCCCCGCTCTGGTAATTAGGCAACCGTGTTCCACCACTCAACACGCAATGCCTCCAGAATTTGGCGGAAAGTAGGCGATGGTAGTGTTTAGTATTTGCTTAGCACTGGAACCTGGACCTGGAACCTTCCAGGTTCCCTGCTATACAGTTGGACACAGTTTAAAGCTAAAAAAACACATGGCTACCAAATAATAAAAATGGTATTAGATAGAAATATGTTTTTGAAGAGATGTCTGGGAAATGGGAGCACGGGGAGGTGATATTGATTTGTGACAGTTTTCCCCCCGAATTGCTCTAATTTATAACTAATCTAATTTATTATGAAGAATGTTACTAAATCCTTGTTATGTCTGTCTTCGGTTTTCTAGAGACTGAATATTAAAATCAGTTCTAAATGGACAAGATCGTCTTTGAAAGCGAGGTATCTTGTTAAAAAGCGTATTTTTTAACCTCAGATTTCAAGCTGTGATCGCATATTCCAAAATACTTTTCACTAATACGTAAAAAAATAATAATATAGAGTCGGCTCTCGCCAAAATCTACAGTGTTATGCTAAATCGGGATAAGTAAATTTAAAAATATATTATTACAAGTAATTTGAAGTTAGTATATCTAAATATATTAAAAATATATAAAATAGATGAAGGGCATGTATGAAGAAGTTGATGACAATGGACTGGGCGAAAGATGTCGCTTGGCGACCCCGCTAGGGATATAGCGTGAAACTAAGATAAAATAAGATACGATAATAAATTAATTTTTAACAAAAAACAAACCAACTTCAAATAATAAATTAAAAGGCAAAAAATAAATTTAATTAACATAAAGCAAAACGCACATTGATTTTCTGAAACTAAAATAATTTTAAAGTAGGTGCCAAGTAAAACAAACAGTAAGTAGTAAGACTTCAAAACTATAAAATCTTTCTTTAATATTTTTTTTTATAAAAAATAAAAAAGAATATTCGCCCTCGATTTTTTTACTTACCGTAATCATTTCTGTATAAGGCCGACGACGAATCAGTAAGAACTCTAAACGCGTACTATTGTAAGTTAAATATGTAGTTATAGGTAGCAACACCACTAGTGTGTTGGTTGAGCACATGTGTAGCTTAGAATACGATTCACAATTATATTATACGCTTCATAATCGAAAGATCGATATCTTTCGATTCAATCGGTCGGTTAAATTCGTCTATAATTTGAACCTATATAATATATAGCACCCTTAGATTCATAAACCTAAAGATTTATAAAATTACGTTTTTGTACAAAAATTAGGCTTACTAAATGATTTCAGATGATACAGTGGTAAATACTTTTTAAATTAATTGTTGATTTATTTATCTATATTATTTATTTCTTTCAAAAGTCCAGACATGGTGAACGAATGTGTAACGGAGTGTCAGAGCCCTGGCTCGCCCTGCTGTGTACAGCGAGCGAGCTGATAAAAGAATCACAAAATTAATAAAATATTAGAAATACGTCTTGCATAAAAAAATTGCTATGGAAAAGACCCACGGGCGTTTCTAATTCTAAAGATATTTTCTGGGGAAAAATTATTTTCTTTATTTCTCTTTCTTTAGATTTGGCTTTGAACAGATATATTCGTGTAAATGTTATTATTTAATTTTTTCGGGGCGAATTAGTAAAGTTTCTGGAATGGGCACCAAACAAAATTCAAATGACTGACTGACCGAGGCTTACCAAAATGTCTGTTTACACAAACTTTTGGACGAAAATTTCATATTTCGTGACCTCTGTGAGACTATAAAAGCGTTTACTTTATTTACGCGACATAAATGCTTAATAAGTATACTGAGAAGATGAAATCTCTACAATGAAGGTTAGACAGCTACTTCAACTAACGCTGGTGGTCATTTTCCTTGTATTTTTTTCCTTTCATTTAGATTGAGACATTTCTAGCTAGTTATGACGTAGGCGCATAAAGTGTGTCAGCGCGCGAGTTTCTGGATTCGACTCCCAGTCGAGGAAATGAAACATTAAATTTGTCCATTTTCTTCGCTCTGGTGTCGAGGCAAAGCGCGGCGTTGAGTACCGCCACTCGCCATTCAATGCCTCTGGAAAATGAGGAACGGAGTGTTTTAAGTAGGTTCCCTATGCCTATCCTTCTGTATGTGGGGTACAACGTGACACTAAAAAATAGCAATTAAAAGAAATGATATTGTTTCAGATTAGTAAATAAATAATTGTTTAATTGCAGCGTTAGAGGCATTCTCTTGAAACGTACAAACTAAATGACCTTCCTCTAAATTAATGTAGGATTTTGAAGTTCATAATATATATGTAAGTCGATTATAAGTTTTATTATATATAAGTGGATTATATGATTTGAATAGGTAGATAAATTCGTTTTTATAGTTAAAGATAGTATCGCCTCTTCCTGGACAGGAGCAGAAGAATAGTGTAGGAGATCAATATCTATCTTAATATTGTTTTTAATTTTCAAGGTCACATTGTATCTCGTAAACAGCAAGGGTTGAGTGGCGAAACATAACGCCGCGCTTTACCACACCGAATGGAAATATTAAATAATTAATTTCCTCGAGTTGGAATCAAACCCACACCTGTCGCGTTTACAGCCACACTTTATGCCCCTGCGCCACGAGTGGCATCTTAAATATAACTTAGAACTTACCATATAAACCAACGAATCATATAAGTCTACACAAACTCTCACTTAAACCAATAGCTGTACGTAATGTATCTTTTATTTTAAACCGACTTCTATAAGAAAAAGAGTTTATCAATTCGACTGTATTTTTTTGTATTATTCAATTTTTCAGTAAATAAAGAAAAGTAAGCAAGAAAACAAAGAACGTCTCAACAAAGTCTCACTAGACCATGTGTCAAATAAAGTAAAGGTAACCAAAAAAAAAAAAAACTTGTACCAACTAGATTTTTGTATTAGGCAATCGATAAAATAAATAAATATCAGATAAATTATTAAAAAACTAGTAATGGAACCAGTCTACCTTTTTACCTAATAGTCGGTCACCTCTAAATATCACTAATTCGCAGACAATTTTTTTAATTATTTTATTATTAGATACTTTTCAGTGTATCTCGTACATATCAGAGTATGTATATGGAACCTGGGAACCTAGTGCTTAGACATTCCGTTTCCACTAAAACACGTCTGTCCCCATTGTCCGTCTTATTGTAGAGGCATAGTACATTAAGTGGCGGAACTCAACGCAGCGTTTTTCAAGCAACCTTCTTACCACAGCGAGGAAATGAAACTATAAAATATTTCGTTCCCCCACAACCCGCAACCTGTCGCGTTTACAGTCGCATACGTGTACCCCTGCGCTACAAGTAGACTTATTTAATTTATGATAGTATTATGTGATATTGCTATTTTATACTATTTGAAGAAGCCCTACAAAAATTACATATTTCCACATTAAGGCTATTTCGGGTATTCTTCGGTAACTCGGACTCAAAAACATGAAAATAATAGTATGTAAAGGCTAAAAAAATTATTGCTTAACAGACCCACGGGTTTTAAACCTTCATCTTATTCGTATAGCATATCTTATGAAGCCTGTAGGTCTCTTATTCATCTGAAATATTATTTGTTTAAAAAAGGCAAGAATTAACCACCGCTAACTCTCTTTTTTATCTCTGAAATTATAGGAGTTAGACTATTAAAAGAAAACAAAAATTTGTTTGGCTTATAAATTAAATTAAAAAAATTTTGGGATGTAAATATTCATCTATTTAAGTAATTATTTAAAAAAAAAATATGGGGATTTTTTTATTAAGAAATTATAATAATACGATGAACACGTTAGTCTTTATCTTAAAATAATTTAACAAAACTTTGTACCTATAATATAAAATAAATAAATATTATTGGGTAAATATGTATTTTAATTATTGATATTACTGTATAATCGATCGAGTGATTTTATTAATAGAGAACTACAAAAATTAGAGAAGCACATAAGACATGAGACAAATCACACATGGAAATTAGTTCTACTTAATTTATTAATTAAATAAAAAATAACTTGGCTCTATCTCACAAAATTTGCATAAAAAAATATAATCTTATCTTTATTTGCTTAGTCTAATATTATTAAAGATTAAGGTTAGGCTAACCGTTGACTATTTTTTTTAGCTTCACGTTGTCTTCCTACACATCGCAGGGTAGGCAGAGGGAACCTGGGAACCTAATGTTGAGATACTCCATTCCCATTAAGAAGAAGTTCCCTTTCCTGCTTTTTGCTGAATTCTCGAAGCATTGAATGTTCACTGGCGGGACTAAACGCCACGCTTTGCTCCGCTACCAAAGAGAGGAAATGAAAATGTTTCCTAATGGGAATCGAATCGACAACGGTCGCGTTCACAGGTGCCCCTGCGGCACGACGGCGTACATTTCAAAGTTAAAAAAACTTGGCATAATATGTTTAAATTAATGATTACATAATTAATCAGTTTCAAATTAAAATTAATTTATAAAATTATAAAAAAAAAATACAATTATTATTTTTATGTTCTAGGTCCAGCTCTTAGATTATAACCTTTGAAAAATTTTACTGAAATAGCGACGTGGAGGTCCAAATCTTCAATATTCCCATCTGCTTCTAAATGTACTTGACGTATAACTTTCACTGCCAATATTTTAATTAATGATGTTGCATAAATGCGACCTGTATTTAAATAAAATTATTTTAATTATTAATTTCCGATATCCACTCATAACGTAAATTTAGCTCATAAAATTTTTTTTTTAGTCATACGAGGCCAGTCATGGCGCGACTGATTGTGGGTTCGATTCACACTCAGAATATTATTTCTTAATATTTTCATTTCTTCGCTTTGGCACGAAGGCAAAAACCCGTCGTTGAATTCTGCTATTGAACAAGCAAATTGGCGGTAAGTGGGGAACGGAGTGACTTAACACTAGTTCCATCTTCCTATCGGTCTGTGTGCGGGATACAGCTGAAAAAAAATACTAACCCAAACAATCCATAACACCTAAGCTAAAAGGCACAAAAGCATTTGGATCTCGACTTCTCATGTTTTCAGGCAGAAATCTTTCTGGTTTAATCTTGTATGGTTCATCCCAGTAACGCGGGTCTCTATGAAGTTCGTGAATTGGAATGACTAAGGATGTACCAACAGGGAGAGTAATTTTACCTGAAATTAAAATGAACATAATATAATGTGACCATTATTGCGACTGGCTGTGGGTCGATTCTCACTCGGGAAATGAGAAATTTATTAAAATTTATATAGATATTATAAGAAATGAAATGTTTCGCTCAGGTCTCGAGGCGACCTGAAAGCGAGGCGTTGAGTTCCGCCACACAACGCTTCCAGAATTCGACGGAAATGGAGTGTTCTAACACTATGCTTCCTCTGCCTACCCAGCTGTACGCGGGATACAGCGTGTAAACTAAAATTAATAGAAAAAATTCTACCATCATTAATAGAGACTTCTTCTTCAACAGTTCGCTGTATAAAAGCAGCGATGGATAACCACCGTAAGACTTCCTTGAATATTAAGTCTAGATTGTGAAGCTGCTTTAAATGTTCTTCTGTGACATCACCACTGAGGCCGACTATTTCGATAATTTCCTTATACACTTTTTCCTACAAATGTCAATTAGAGATAAATTTCATTATAATATTGAAGATTATAACAAAAATATTAATAAATAGATTGGTGACCGCGCTAAGGCAAGCGTAGTGTAGGACGCTCTGCAGCACCATGGACAGACGATTTAAAGAAGTTGGCTGACATTGGATGGATGTGACAAGACCAAGACCGGGATGGTTGACGCGTGATGAGGGAGGCCGTGGACGGCGATAGGCTGAGAGAGTATAATGTATTTAGCCTCAATTTTGTACAACCTTTAGGACGTTTGGCTCCTGCCAGAAAAAATGAGTAAAGGCACATGTACAGGGTCTGGTAATAATAAATATACATTTTTACATGATTCTTAAACAAAAATATGAGCGTTTCTACTCTAACGTACGTGAGGATGTACCTTAAGATTATAACTATAATGACGTAGGTCCTGGGGCCCTGAGATCTCAGCCTAAACCTCGTAGACATACAGCTAAACTTGACAGTTCTCTGACGAGAACCAGTAGAACGAGAAAATATTTTAAACATTTTTGTTTTACATTTTTACAAAGACTAAAACCTCAAATTATTAGACTGTTATTCTAAGTTTATTAAATATTTCGTTTGTTGATGGTCAGATAGTCAAAGCCTGAAGTGGGCCAGTCAATGGAAGGGTAGATATGGGAGAAAAATATATTTCTTCTCTCCACTCAATAGCTTCTCCCCACAAACTCATAGAAAAGAGAAGATTTCTCCACACATCTCTTCACATAATATTACAGGCTTAATAAATAATCCGTAAACAATATTTAAATAACAAATATTGCAACACCTATTAAAGGTTGCCCACAACTTATATTATATTATACTTTATGTACATTTTATCCTCGTTATTAAACTAATATACCTACTGTATTAAGTATAATTTATTCATAGCAAGATGAAAAATTCTTAGAAATATAATTTCATAATGATTATAATATAAAATTTAATATTTTAATCGTTCGTAATAAATGCAGATTTACCGCAGTATTAAACACATAGTAGCACAATATACCACGTAGGTATATACTCGTATATAATTGACAGCTTGACAAGGATGTGGAGGACCTACATTCCATATTGTCACCTTTGCTTAGTTTGATCCAGTAATTTTAAATAAATAATTACTAAACCAAAAGCTTACATATACATTAAACGACCGACGTTAATAAAAGCGTGTTAAAAGACACAGGTTTTAAAACTAAGTACATATTTATGTTTAATGATTTAAAGTAGGCCAGTTAAAAATAACAGTAATAACAAAAAATACTGGTATTAAACCAGTGTTTTTGTGATCTAAAGGAAACGTTGAAATATTAACTACAGTAGAGTAAATTTAAAATATAAGCCTAAAAACTGTTTTTAACAGTTGTTAATTGTTAATAAAAATATATGCGTTACCTGCCAATCTGGTAAATGAGCCAAAAATACTAGCACCGCTGAGGTAATTTTTGCTGCAGCTTCTTGACTCTGTAATCGTTATTATTTATTATACGTTTTAATTATATTTGATAAATACTTTTTGCAATAAGTTTTTGGTTTAATCTGGAAGCAACTAACTTTTAGCTTTTAGCTGAGGAATCATAATACTGGTGGTGATGTGGTCTATTCTATTGGTTTATGGTTTAATTCTTAAGTCATAGATCACGGAATCATTTTATGAATATTAAGGTATTTAAAGTAACTTTATAAACAATTAGGAGCCTCTAGGTGTTTTCTAAAGTTTATTTATTATTTAAAATAATAAATAGGCTTTTTCAGCTACACGCTATCCACAGACTACATAAAATTATTATAAACACTTAAAAAATTTTATATAAATACCGTAGTAAACAGAGTAAATGCTTCCAATTTGATTTCACCATCGCTTATACCATCAATTATGAACCTATCAACAATTCCTATGCCATCGTTATTGACGTTAGAAGATACGTTTATGGCTTTCCTTCTCTTATCCAATATATCTGAGGTCATTATGTCGATCATCCTTTTAAAAAGAACTTCTTGTCTTCTATATCCTGTTAGCCAGTAAAAGAAAGGTATGTGGAGCCACCATTTTGTCATTTTCGAAAATATCACCTCGTACATACTGTAAAAGAAATATGTTAACTTTATTTAACTTTATTTAATATTTGATATCTGGTAAATAATTTTAACAATATCTTTGCTACCTTTGCGTGTTCATCACTACATCGTTTAAACATTTAATATTTTGTGATTCTTCTTTTGTTAATCCCATTAGCGTTTCTGCAATCATTAAATTGGCTAAGTAAATAAGAAAGGTATGTATAATTTTTCTAAAAACCTAAGAATAATTTTGAAGTTCGATCTTCATTCAAAACTTAATGTTTAATATGAGACAAAAGCGCAGCGTTGAGTTATACTATTCAACACACAATGCCTTCAGAATTGGGCGGTAAAGGTAATAGGTTCCCCCTGCATACCCTACTATGTAGGGGATACAGCGAGAAAAACATTATATACGTATATATACTAATTTACACCTACTTAAGAGAAAGTTAAAGGACTCACGGCAAACACACTGGGTGGTTCGGTGTACTACGTCAAAGTATACATCAAAAGTTTCGGAGTCTTTGCTTGCAATTTTATTTGCCAGTTCGTCAGCTTCTCTGTTAAAAACTTCCGAAAAGATTTGAACTGATTTTTTATTGTATGATGGCGTAGCCAGTTTTCTATAAAGACGCCATGATGGACCTCAAAATTGAAATTTTAAATTATATTCATAATTTGTAAATAATACCAATTTAAATGTTACTTTCGTTGTTTTTTTGTGTGGACGTTAACTAAGAAACTTTTAAATCAAAAATAAAAACAATCAAAGAAACCTCTACTACGGACAAAGTGGTTGCTGTTAACATCATATCCGTACAAATGAGATATTATCAATAAAAGTTTGAGAAGCTTTGGTTTGTTCGCTTACATTTTGTCTCAAGTCCAAAGGAATAGACAATATAAATACTTGAGATTGAGAGATGTAGCAGATAACAGTATTGAATATAATTTAGATATGTTTTACTAGTCGACATATTTTTTTAATCTAAAGTTCAGTTCCTAAAAAAAAAACACTCCACCACAAAAGCGAAAGAACGCTATTTTGTGAGGTTTTAAATTCAAATTCAAATTCAAAATATTCTTTCTTACTTTTAACAAGAACTCGGGATCTTGATTCCATTGCCTCATATTATATAATTCGTATAGTTTGTTTCTGCTTCGGTATATACCAACAGTTACCCAGTCGCTAAAAGTTAACTTCGAGTTTTTATATACTTGTTTAACTTTAAAAATGCTATCAAACTCTGTAGAGAGTAAATTAAAAACTTTACAATATAGCTGATTCGGATTTAATCCGGTTATTTCTAAGTTTGAAATTTTTTCACTCACTCTATTATTAAAAAGATTAATTTTATTTTCAGTAAGTGGTCTAATTGATATTTGTTTACGTTCTGCGACTGTTTTATCTATTACCAAAAACATCTGACCACAATGATCCGAGCTTAGATTAGTAATAATTTGTTTTTCTACAGTCTCACAATGACAAAAAACATTATCTATACAAGTAGCGGACGTATTCGTTATACGAGTTGGTTCAGAGAAAATATTAAACAAATTAAAAGATTTAAACAAGTGTAGAAGACGGAGGCTTAATGATGTCACCTGCATTATATCTATATTAAAGTCTCCGCATATGATTAAAGATTTACTATTCGAACTTAAATTATTTAGAACATCCTCCATTTTTCTTCAAATACTTCAAAACTACTTGAGGGGGGTCGATACACGCATACTTTAATATGTCTATTGAATTCAACGCAGGACCATTCAATGGAGCGTTCGTCGGAGAGAGCTACTACATCTGGTCACGATTAACAACGTATGTCATTTCTTACTAATATAAGCGAACCGCCGCGGACCATGTAAATACCATGTGGAAGCTTATAATTATATAAAAACGGACCACAAGTATAAAAATTAAGAAGAAAATTTTGGTATTTCTAATACACACCTCCTGTTAGAATTCCTTGGCCAATAAAAGATACCATAAAATCATAAAGTGGTCCTTTCTTGTTTACCTTATTGCTTGTGAGAAGAAACTAAAATAAAAGTTTAAAGTATAAATATTTGTATCTACGTACGAGTAATACTGACATCGTTTATCTCTTCTCTACAAACTCTTCACGTGATGGTCGTGGATCTGAAGAAAAATTATTTTCATTTAACCTGTCTAGTATGATAAAACTCAGTGTTGGGTCACTCAGTGATGTCTTGACACTCTCTCCTACCTATTACTTATTTCCCGCTTCTGCTGGGGATGCATATACCATAGAAAAGTAATATTATAACTTATTATTGTGTTATAATATCTCATATCAAATTTTGATGGTTGACATTTTTTTAACTTCTCGCTATATTTCGTACACAGCAGGGTAGGCAGAGGGAACTTGGGAACCTAACGGTAAGACACTTAAGACACTTACGATCCCCAGTTACCGCCGTATTCTGGACGTATTACGTGTTGAGTTGCGGAACTCAACGCGCCATGTGCGTCCTTATCAGAGCAAAAAAATAAAAATATCAAATATTTTATTTCTCAAAGTGGAAAGTGGGAGGTGGAAGGTCTAAGAGTTTAAAGTCTACTCAGGGAAAAGCTTATAATTATAATATAATTTTCTTTTTACTTTGGTCCAGATATTTAGCCAAAAATACTCCTAAAAATAAAATAACGTACCCGTATATCCGTTGGATTGTTCACACAAATATTAAGTTCCGGTCCCAGCCAAAACCTGACGTATTGTCCGTATGTGTTCAGTAATTTTGCAATTTTATTTAATTGTTCTGTAAAATTAAATAATGGTTATTTACTAGCGACCTGCTCGCGGCATCGCCCGCTTGAACTACATAATTATTAATTTATTTATCTAAATTACTTTTGTTATTGAAAAGCAAAGTTTTATCCAATTCAATAAATAGCAAACTTTGTATTTACAAATCTATTGACATAAATGCAAACACTAAATATTAAAGGAACCTTGTGAAAGTACAATGAATAATAAATTTATAATAATAAAGCTATATTTATCAAAACAAAAAAAAAAGATATCTTACCTTCTGGTTGTCCCATAAAAAGCAAAGCGTTGCCTAAAATTGGTAACGTTGGTGGTCCAGGGACTAGTGCAGCCAATTTCAACAACCTACGATGCGTGTACCTCCAATATATCCAGTAAAGTAAGCTGATTGAGAGCAGCGATATTAAGATCACGATGAGAGTGTACATTACTATTAAACAAAGAAATTATAATTTATAATTCTATAATATTAGTAAAGACCGTCGTGGCCCAGGGTTGCGGCCACGGTTGAGGGTTCAATCCCCACTCGAGCAAGTGAAATATTTATATATGCATATCTATATGTATGTGTCTATATGTATTATGTATTGTATGTACAGGTTATATATTTATTAAGTTTACTCAAGCTTTGCACCACATTTTGCCTTCACTCTTAGATATATTCTATCCTTGGATTGGTTGCCAGGAAGAGATCACTTTTAGTGATAAGGCCGCCTTTGTGCATTTTATGTCCTAAAATTATAATTGTAATTCTTGTAATTGTGCAATAAAGACTTTTTATCTTTATCTTATCTTTATCTTGACTTACGTTTATATTTCCATTTCTTCGCTCTGGTGTCGAGGCAAAGCGCGGCGTTGAGTTCTGCCACTCAACACGTAATGCCTCCAGAATTTGGCAGAAATTGGGGAACGGAGTGTCTTAGCACTTGCTTCCTCTGCCTACCCTGCTGTGTGCGGGATACAGCGTGAAGCTGATTTATTAATAAATAATTTACACTCGTAAGATGAGCGTGTTTTGTGACAAGCTTTAGATTTTTGGTTTGACGGTTTCCAAGCGGCGCGAGTTCAAATCCCGCTACTATCAAATATGTATGCGCTTCCTTGAATACTTTCTTTTAAATTAAATATTAAAACAACGAAATATTATTATTTTTTTCTTACAGTTATGTTCAAAAAAATCTCTCAAAAAAGTTTTATCGAAGGCCTAAACTTCGGAGATGATATTCCAATTCAAAATTTTTATTTACAAGTTTGATGTGAGTGAAATTATATAACTAAATATTTTTTTCAGCTTCAGGCTGTATCCAGCTCACAGCAGGGTAGGCAGAGAAAATTAGTGTTTAGAAACTCCGTTCTCCATTTTAATAATTAAAATAGCTACAACTAAGACAATTTAAATTCTCATTCTTTACAATGAAACTCGGGATTTTTAATTTCCCTAGTAAAATTTTTACGTCAAATCTTAGCTCATAATTTTTATTTCATTAATAAAATTTTACATGACATATAAAAATATAAAATTTACTTACAAATAGATTGACATAAAAAATATTAATTTATAATACGATTAATAGTTAACTTTATCGTTCATTTACAAAATAGTCTTAGAAGTCTCAAAACTTACTTGTTGGCCGACGTAAAGCACTTGAAGAAGACGAAGAAGAAATTTTTAATAAAAAAAAGTAACTATCACTGCACTTTTTTCCAACTATAATTAGTAATAATTTAATTATATATTTAACTTGTAAATTATAAATTAGAAATAGTAAAAGAAAACTACGTGTGTGTATAATAGACCTCGTTGTCTTACAATGAACATTTCCTTAAGTTGAACGGGACATTATATTGTTGAATAACATTTTACGTGGTCACGGTCGTTATACAAGTAAGCTACTATTTAAATTGTCATATTTAAATAGCCATTAAAATATATATGTATAGTAAAACTCGATTATCCGGCCCTCAGTTATACGGATACCCGATTATCCGGACTAGCAAACGCGATTATTATTTTATACAACTACAACTGTGCTATACATGCACAAAACCAGCTTTATAGATTTGATTATCCGGATGACTAACGACAACAATTAGTCCGGTTAATCGAATTTCTACTGTATATTACTTTTTCGGTTTCGTATTTATAAGGGCGGATGTGGGCAAGGATGAAATAATTCTTAAGCTAATCCCTTTATTGAATTTTCGAATAAAAGTATTAAATTTGAAATATTTGTTACCCACGCATAAAATATGACAAATAAAAATATTTCAAGGTACTTAAATAAAATTTAGTAAAAAATATTCAATCAGCTACGAGCCTTTCAATCGTATGGGAGTCTCGTAGCGATCTATGCCAGATGATATTATAATGTAAAGAAAGGTTATATATTAATAAAATGTTTTATTGATTATTAAATAAGTTTTATTCTTAGATATAATTTAATAATAATAATAATAATAATAAAAGTCTTTATTGCACATTACGAAAAGAATTACAATGAATATTTCATGACATAAAATGCACAAAGGCGGCCTTATCACTAAAAGTGATCTCTTCCAGGCAACCAATCCAAGGATAGGATACATCTAAGAGTAAGGGCAAAATGTGGTGCAAACTTAAGTAAACTTAACAAATAATTAACCTGTACATACAATACATAATACATATAGACATACACATATAGATATACACATATATACATACATACATACATACATATATACATCCATATATACTGTTTATATTAATTTAAATATATGTACTATAGATATATTTTTTTTATGGAGAAGACAAGGCAGACGAGCGTTAGATTCTAGTAGGTGATCACAACCTCGTATAACACCAGAGAACCGGTGCGTTGCTGGCGTGTGTATATTGTGACAATGTGAAATTAGAACCAAGTAAAATATGAAGTTATTCGTCGTTCTCGATCTCGCCGACAAAATCCATATGAAAAATTTATATGTTGTTAGTCAGTTCAGTCAGTGTGGAATTACGCTTAGAAATTGTTTTAAACAATTTATTTACATATATTGTCCAAGCCTGGTGTACATAGCAATTAATACCCTTAACGTGGAATATTTTCCTTCTAAGAGCCATTATCTTATAGATTTTATTATTATTTACTAGATATTGATCAACCATGTAGACCTATAGTAATTTAAAAGCCTAACAATTAATAATAAGTAGTAACTACTAAGCCTGTATGTAAGCCTGCCTGTAAGTATATATCTAAAATATTTGTTTGTTGTTTTTTGTTTAGTTCATTTACTTAGGTTCCTATTTCTTATTTTTTTTAAATTATTTTTTTGGCTTCAAATAGGAGAATATGTAGAGAGAGATTGTTAAAACACGCCGCTCTTTGTGTCAATACCAGAAAAAGGAAATTAAAATATTTAATATTTCATTTCTTCGAGTGGGGATAGGACCCCCCACAACACACACACTGGTTCCCCTGCGCCACAAGCCCAGGACTGATCTCAAATGTTTTTTTTTAAATATCTTGTTTTATTTTGACTATACTACGTTAAATTTGGCGCTTATCTATATTTTGTATTCAAAATCTTTACTCCGTTGCACCAAATGGAGGTCAAGAGTAAGCCGTATGGGGGACGGAAAAGGAATTTTTTATTAGTTTTTTAATCTTAATGATACATTTATTATCCATTCACGTATTTATAATACCTATTATTTTTTAACTGCACATACATGTCTCCTGTACAAGAGCTGTTTTCCTCTTTACAAACTTACAGGCAGTGTGTTAGGTGACGGAAGCTTCCGCACAAGATATGAAAAATATATTTTTCAATATATTTGCAATCAATTCATAAAGCTGTATCCCGCACACAGTAGGATAGGCACTGGGAACCAAGTGTTAAGACACTCCTTTCACAATTTTTCGCCGAATTCTGGAGGCTCGAGTGTCGAGAATCAACGTCGCGCTTAGCCTTGACATCACAACGAAGAAATAAAAATATTAAATATTTTATTTTCTCAAATGGGGATTGAACCCACAACCAGTCGTGTTTATAGTCACTAGCTTGTGCTCCTAGCCACGACTGGCCCCTATGAAGTAAAATTACGTAGGCAGGTACCTATGCAATTATATAGGTAGGCTTAGATTACCTATAGACTATGTCGTCTGTTTCTTATTTGGAATATCTACATTTCATCTATAAAATAAATTAAAAAAAATAAAATAAATAAATCACCTTCACGCTGTTCAGGGTAGGGCACCCAGTGTTGTGACACTCCGTTCTCCATTTTCTGCCAAGTTGAGGCCAGTTCTGGTACAAGGGGCCAAAGTGTGTCTGGCACAATTGTAAACGCGACTGTTTGTGGATTCGATTCCCACACGAGCAATTGAAATGTTTATTTAAATGTATATTTTGATATCTTCGCTCGAGGCAAATGGCTCCAGAAAAAGAGGAGAGGATTTGTTGTAAAATATTTATATCTTAGTAGGTAGCCTTAGTTTGCGTAAATACGTATTTTTAGTCGTCACAGCGGCCTCGTACCTTCTCAATAATTATGTGACTACACAAAAGTAAGAAATAGAAACAATTTTCAGGGCCAATATCGATTGTCTGCAAACAACTTATTACTTTTATACATTTATTATAAGTAATAACATGTTGATTTTTAGTTCAATTCGAAATTTCCAATATACTGTTATTCTAAACTTAGGAATTAGGAAAGAAAAATACTCGAGCCCGCGCCTCCTGGCCATACGTTCTCATCAAAGTATGTCGACATTAGAGAATTAAAGTTGTAATGCTTGTTACAACTTATTTATATTGTTAGTAAAAGTAATTTGAACCTGTGCTTTATTTATGTCGCTCAAACAGTTTAGCCAATAAGCTTAACGTTCTCATCACGCAACGACGTAGATTATAAAGATTATCAAGGGCATCTCTGTATTTATATCTTTACATATTATTAAACATTTTATAAACTAATTGTAATGTCAGATTATTATCATTAGACTGTTGTTGCTGGTCACTTTATTCAATATTCCTGTTTACCTCTTCTTTTGGTAATATTAAAACGTTTAATAAAGCCTTAAAAATTAACAATTAGATATTATAAACGATTTACGAAGGTATTTAGTACCTTGATTCTTGAATCAACCACGACTGTGACGATTTTTTAAATATTATTTAGTAAATGTAACAACGAACTTAGCATGTGTGGTGAGGCGTTCACACAGTTCATTCTTTGTATATTATCATGGTCGAGGCTTTCACCTATGTAAGTAATATAATAGTTGATACACTGCGGTTTTAGTGTCAAGTTCCCCACTTTTCTCTGAATTCTGGAGGCGTTGCGTTTTGAGTGGCGGAACTCAACGAACTAAACTAAATTTGCAAATTGATAAAAAAAAAAATAGATACAGAAGATAATTAGTTTTATATCACAAATTGTTAGGTTTACACGAGTTAATCTGTCAAACCAGTGATAGCTCCTAATTTATTTCTATTCACCCCGTATAGCGTATCTATTGAACCAACATAAAGCCTAAATAGAAATGACCTATATTTTTGTATTTAACAGTATATAATGAATACGAAAAATATCTTTAACTGTATAGTTAATATAAAACCAGTAATAATAGTATACTTTAATATAAATTATTTTTATTCCAGAGTCGAAGCAATTGTAAAACAAAATCTTATTTTAAGTTTTCAAATATTTGTATTCACTACTTTTAACGGTATTGTATCGTATTCCTCATGCAATTCTTTCAAATATTAGAGTAATTATTCTATAGTAGACATTGTCGAAAATAATATTTTTATTTGTTATATAATTTTCGATACTGGCAAGTTCGGTTACGTACGTCATAACGTTAAAAAACGTAATTTTCAAATCAAATAAGAGAACCAAACGGCGTTTTAGGCGTTTGTGTTTTAAAAAATTAAAATTAATAATTATATGTCTAAATTTCAACAATACAAAAAGAATTTAGTTCCAAAAATCTTATTATAATACTTGAAGGTATGTAATAATTAAAATATTCTATACTTAATACTTTGTTGTATAATTTATTTGTATAGTTATTGCTATTGAAAGTTCGAGTGAGTCACAAGTTACTTTGAAGGAATTTAATTGATATTTACGCTTTTAATTCTAATAATTAATTTAATTTCAAGACATATTTGGTAAATTTGAACTAATTTATAAAATTAAACATTGAAAATTTAACTTGTTATTCATTATTTAAACACCATTATTTAATTTTCAATATAGATGTTAGCAGTACACACATTTGCTCGAAGCGATAATGAAATTCTAGAAGACTTGATCCGAGTGTTTAGCACCGGACGAGGGACAGCTAGGGAACAATGGAGCCTACAAGCAGAAATGTTAGTGGAGCCAGTAGGCTGGGATGCTTTATGGAAGTTATCCAAAGAATATTGTAAAAAATTTGGTAAGATTATTTTCCTCTCTAGAAAAATACAAAATAAGTATTTTTTAACTTTAGGAATGATTCACCTGAAAATGATAAAAATATACTTATTCAATCTCTATTGCATAAGAAAATATTAGTATAAATGTGTTAGCATATTATAATAGTATGTATTTGTCAGACTTACCACTATCAGCATACTATAGGACTTTCTAACCCAGAAATTGTCTGAAAAAAAAAACACTGATTAGAGATAATTCTGATTATTTGTATATGTTAAATGTTTTTTCTTTTATTTCAATTGTAAATGGTGTACAATAAGGTGTAAATAAATAGGTATATACAATATTATTTCTCTATATACTTTTAGAGGTGAGATTTCCATGCGTTGCATACATCACAGTGACTTCAGTGGACTTTGAACAGCTCTCCGCGAATGTGGATGTTGTTAGTGTGCAACATGAGTCAGTAACCCTACCTGAACAAATGTTTGACATTCCACTGATAGATCTGTGGCCCACAGTGAAACAACGAGAAATATGTGTGAATGCCGAAAGTACAGCTGAGTTTATAGACTTATTGAGGTATGAAAGATTTTATTGTTTTTTAGTTGTTATGGAGCAGTGGGGAAGGGCCTGACTGTAAGGACTGTGCTTAATGTCTACTTAGATGAATGATTATACTTAAATAACAATAAAAAATCTCCAATTCAGAATTGCACCCAAAACAGTCACACTTTACAATGAGAGGCCACTGTGCCCCAACAGCCTAACTAATTGTAAATGGAAAGACTATAGTTAATTAATTTTTTTTTAACACACTATTGAGCTAAAATTGTAGTTGAGTGGAAAAAATATTAATAATTACAGATTTCATATTCACAATATTTGGATGCCATGGGATGATTATGACAACAAAATTGTATTGCCTAAGACTATAGAAGATAGAATGAGCCTATGGATGGAACTTAACAATGGATCAATACCAAATTACGTTTCCCACTCTATAAAGATGCTAAGGAAAAGCGCTATTGATGCTCATGAGAAATTGAAGGAGCTGGACTCCTCTTTGTGTGATGGAGATATTTCTGATGGTGATGGTAAGTTTTTAGGGTTTTGTACCCAAACGGTAAAAGAGACTTTATTATGAGGAATTCAACTATAGTGCCAGTCACTTATTCTTGTCGGTCTAATCTCAGCCTTTTAAAAATATTGTTATATGAAAAACAATGAGTGCAGTCACTATCGTTTCTCACTTTCCGCCGAATTCTGGTGGCACTGTTTGTTGTTGAGTGGTGGAACACAACGCCGTGCTTTGCCTCGACACCAGAGTGAAGAGATTAAAATCATAAATATTTCATTTCTTCAAGTTGGCATTAAACTTACAACCTGTGCGGATTACAGTCTGCAGAATTCAGCGAAAAGTGTCTCTGTCTACCCAGCTTCTTGCGAGATAAAGTGTCAAGCTAAAAACAATGTTTATATCGACATATTGAATTTCCTTTTCAGATTCCCTTTTGCCATCTAACTATATATCAGTGTGTGCAGAGATGAATGCAAAGTTAGATATGCTCATGTCCAAGTGGACTTTGTATGAAAACCCACTTATAAGAAAACAATATCTAGCAAAAGCAAGAGACAAGTGGCAGAAAAATGAATGCAAAAGATATGTGAGTTGAATATATTTAATGAAGTTAATTTTCAAACCACTTTATGAACTAAAGGAAAAAAATTATTTAGAAATCATAAAAATTAAATTGAACTTGTCTAAGAGCTCTGATCACAAAGCTTCTTATCAAGCTACGTCGGAATTCTTATATGCTATCTTATATTTCTATTCTTATATCCTGTTAAAACTTTTTTATGGTGTTAGCTTCATTTTCATCATCATTTTTCTTCATAAGTATAATTTTTATGATTTTATTAATAAGTATTTGACTAAAATTATTCCCATTATAATTAAACACATTATACCTCTGAATCTTCTGCCTTTCTGGACGGCCGTGAGGCCATGATTAATCGATTGTACTGTATATATTGACTCAATCTAGATAATAATATAAAACATCTTCAAGAATCAAAACTATCACAATTAATAGGAAAAATTATTGATTTACAAAATATAAGTATTTAAAGTCATAATGATTACTTCTTCTTTCATTACAGGTAGTCGCACTCTGGCGAGGTGGTGATATATCAGAATTCACCAACATATCAACATTCTTCCAATCAAATTTGAGCGCTGCCCACACTCTCTCAATATTAGCATCAGCGGAAGAAGGACTGGCGTTGAAACCAGACGAGGTGGTAGTGTGTAGCGCTCATTATGAAGTACCTGAAATGTCGTTATCTCAAATATCTTTAAGAAGTATCAATGGTAAGTAAGATGTGGGATATATTTAGTGTTACTTTTTTATGTTTTAGTTAAATAACAAATATACACATAGAAAAAATTAGGCTATTATAGAATAGAAGTAGGTAGTAAGATCTCCTCTTTCCACCGAAATTTAGAAATATTGCGTGCAAAGTGGCGAAACTCAACTTTGTCTCTTTACCATATCAAAGGAATGAAAATAACAAATATTTTATTCAAGAATTATATAACGATTTGGTCTCCACAATTACACATAGAAACAAATATACATACACTAGCGGCCCGCACGCGGCTTCGCCCGTGTGAACTACGTTATTATTAATTTCCGTCTCCATGAGTACCTAGGTCCTATAAGTGACGTCCATGCAAAATTTGAGACTCCTAGCATTTGTAGTAACTAACTATCATACAAGCTTTCAACCCCAAAATCAACCCCTTAGAAATCGATTATTACAAATTCCCGTCTTAGCGAGCATCTATGTCCTATAAGAAACTCCTATGCAAAATTTGAGATTCCTAGCACTTGTAGTTTCTGAGATTTCGTGATGAGTGAGTGAGTGACCTTTCAATTTTATATGTATAGATACATACATAGACTAGATACATTACCCTCCTTTTCATCACGCAGTAGGTATAATATAATATAAATTATTCTTACAGGTGCATCCCTCAAAGCAAGTGATATGAGGTCTTGTCTCCTGAATATGAGTGAAGAGTGTAAAATTCAAGATCTAACATTACAATGCACCAAAGTTAATACAATTGTAGTAATGCAAGCCGGCATGTTACATATTAATAACTGTATGTTTACTGATGACTCTGCAAGTTCTCAGGTGAGCTTAATGGGCTAAATTTGAGTTCGCGTTGAGTTGCGCCTCTCAACCAGCAATTCAGGTGGGGAACGGTGTGTCTTAACACTAGGTTCCCTCTGTCTACTCTGCTGTATGCGGGATACAGCGTGGAGCCGATTTATTTTATTTATTTATTTCTTTATTTTGTTCTTACATAAAATCTGATTTAAGTGAATTTTATTCTATCTAAACAAACCACCATTTTTTACTAATTAATAAAAATTAACATTTTATAATGTGTTTATAGAGTGACTTCACACAAGGTATTGTAGCTAGGCCGGGTGCCAAAATTGTTGTAGAAAATACAACTTTTGAAAATTTCTATTCAGGAATAGTGGTACATAAAGGAGCTCAGGTTTGTATCTATGCATATAATAAAATTGTAACTGATTTTGGGGGCATGTATATGGGGGCTATGTAGTCAAATCTAAAACAACAATACTCATACAAATTTATTGCATTTATTGTTCGATTTCTTATTAATTATTATAGTTTTTCTATTTTTATGAATCATTTTGGTGGTCAACAGAATGGAACTAGTTATAGTCAGTTGGCCAACTAGTCAACCAACGAATCAATGTTTTAACAATATTGTAACTAATCTTGCAACACTATTATTCCTAATGAAATAATAATTTACACAAGTAGAAAATAACTTACAGCAATTTTTTTTAGGTTTATATTTTCTTTAGCTTCATGCAGTAACCCGCTTCTAGCAGGGTTACCTGCCATGGGAACTTGAGGGAACCCAATGCTGAACACTCCATTCCTCACTTTTCTGTTTGGTGGCGGAACTCAACTCTACTCAGCACTTTTGCCTCAACACCAGAGCGAAGAAAGATTTCATTTCCTCGAGTGGGAATCGAACCCGTAACCTTCGGGTTTACAGTTACAGAAGTTGACTGTTTATAATTATGAAAAAAAAAAATTTGATATAACTTTTAATATTTTAATGATTTCAGTTGGAACTGCGTAATTGCCATATAAAGAAATGTGGCGTTGGCATACACATGTATTCCGGCTCCCATGTCAAGTTGGATGGCACTATTGTATCTGATTGTATCGAACAGAGTGTTCGCTGTGAGGTCAACACTGAAGAAGATGCTAAGAATACAGGGTAAGTAATATTTATTAGGCTTTTATTCTGACTGTAAAAGCAGGAGGTTGTATTTTCTTTATATTTGTTACTGAGATAACTTTTGACTGAGTGAAACCGGTTGCTATTATTCTTTTTTTACTTGAAAGCAGGTCCTAGCGTAAAGCAAAAAAATATTTTTAAATACTATTATTGTATTTCAGAATGGAAGATTTACAAATTATGTTAAATTGTAAAATCGGTTCTGGAGACTTGCAAAAGGAGGTGTTTATAGTGAAAGATTTAGTATTTTAATAATCATTTTTCTCAAATATTCCATAAACATTTATATAAAAAAGTGAATTTACATAAATATATAATTGTAATTTTAACGATTTGTTTAAGATACTATATTCTTTTATTTTTTTGTTTTATTGTTTTAAAAAAATTAACGCTCTCTTAATGGCTTACGCGATGTAGGTAAAAAGTTAATGATTGTAATATTATTATGTAAATATTACCATTTGTGCCTTATATAATTTTAGAAATAGATGTGTTAGTTATTAATATTTTTTTTGTTGTATTTATTAACTAGCATTATTTTTGCAGTAGAGTTTTTGGCTTAAATTTTGCATGTTAAAATATACTTTATTGCTCACATATAAATAGAAATACAAACAACAATTAATTTTAATTTATTTATTATATATATATTTTATTTAAATGGTTTTTATTGTACTTTAATTGATATGAATCGTTCTAAAGGCTATATTAGAAAAATATTGCAGCTTTTTTCATAAAATAATGTTGGTAGCTATCTATATTGTAATGATTGTGTTGTTGTAGTTGTAATATAAAAGATATATAATTGAATGCAATAGTTAGTTTTGTACAGAGTCAAAACACTCCGTTCCCCAAATTCCCCCAAATTTTTCGGAAACATTGTAACCCCCTTAGACGGTTTTTCTACTTCTTTTACAAATGGCGTGACGTAAAAGTTAAATAGTCTTTATATAAATATTTGTAATGTCATTATTGTTAGTGCCTTTAACGATTCTCAAGGTGATTAGACAAATTTAAAAACAAAACAAATTAATTGCTTCCTGTTATTATGCTTAGCGTCCGAAAATGCGACTATTATTGGTTCGATTTTTGCTCGAGGGGAATAATTAATTTTTCTCTCCGATAATAACAAAGCTCGGCGTTGAGATCGCCACCCCATACACAATATCTGCCCACTCCTTTATTAATAATTATATATATATATTACATAATATTTTTAATATTAGTAGAAACGTATAATTTACCAATTTATGCGAAAGCTTTAATTTGTTTTAATTCTGCTGTACCGTATGCTAGTTTTTATTCTTATTAAATAGATTAATAGATTTGATTGTATGGTAAAAAAGTAATACGTTATTTTAAATAAAATTTTAAAAATGAATGTTTTTTTTTAATTTCAATTCTGATTGTTTACGTATTATAAAAATATCAAAAAACCCAAGTTCGAATAAATAGTAAATTATCACAGAGTGAAGCTTTCAGAGATGACTCAACTACATGAGAGCAGTACAACCAGCTGCTAGAAACATAATATATAGGAAACCTATGGCTACAAAAATTAAATAGAAATTAAAAAGTGAAATAAAAGTTTGAGAAGCTTTGTTTTCTTTGTTAGAATTTTGTCACCAGCTAAAATGAATGGATTATAGATGAAATAACATCGTTGTAAGCGGAATGATGGAGTGGAAGATAAAAAGTTCATTCCTACGTTCATGGAAACGGAACAAAAAGATTAAATGCGTAAGAGTTGATTGCATTAAATGCAATAACATATATGCCGCTTGTGAAATTGATAAGAAATTATCGACTTTAATAAAAAAAATGTATATTTATCTATCAACAGTTAAAAGTATTGATTTACTTTATAGGTATTTATTCTCTCGAGTGGGAATAGACCCTACAACTGTCACTTTTCTAGTCAGACATTGTACTGTTATAACTGTAACTAATATATGTACCTTATTATTAATTACGTAATTATCCTAATTCGAACAATGCCACAATAAATAAGGAAAAACATTTAAATTTTAACTGTAGATATTGATGATTTGTTTTAACTTAATGAATTTTAATTATGCTATTTCGTTTGTACACATTTAATTAAAGGGTTTTTAAAAAAAAGTGTTTTTCCATACACAGCGGGGTAGGCGGAGGGAGCCAAATGTTAAGACACTCCGTACCTCATTTTCCGCCAAATGCTGCGTGTTGAGTGGCGGAGTTCAACGCCGCGTTTTGCGTCTACACCAGAGCGAAGAAATGAAAATAAATTTGAATAAATATTTTATTTCTTCAACTGAGGATTGAACCCAAAACCAGTCGTGTTTACAGTCACACACTTGTGCCCCTGCACCACGACTCCTCATATACAATTACTATATTCATTACTATATTACTATATTCATTATCATTCTTCTCTGAGCCAACAGAGTGACTGCTTGTGCTAGTCACAAATATAAATAGAAATAATTGTAGACCATTTACGACAGAAAATTGTATTAATTTTATTGTGATTTTTGAGTGATTTTTAGTAGTATTTAAGAAATTATAATGGAAATAAGCTCCCGATACCACCTTGGACATCTATTACTGGACCACATCAAAGATCATCTCGACGTTGTTGGCCAGGTTTGTATTATTTTTGTTAACCTAGTTTTGTGTGTAGGGTTCAAAATCCAATATATCTTTTTATAACATTCGAAGCTTTTGTAATATTTTCTAAAAAATATTTATTTTATAATTATTTTTTAATACATATCTCGTAATTTTTGTAATATTTTTATTAAAATGTATTAATTGATAAATCTCCCCAAATAGGAAGGATGTGATATCAAGCCGAAATTAATATTAAATATTGAGGTGTACGGTCTACAGTAATTAAACCTATAGTGAATCCAATCGATCTAAAGTTATGAAATTTATATGTATTTCATACAAAAAAATCATTACAAACTTATATTTCTAGTTCGTTTCATTGAAAAATTATGCATATGACCGCAAACTTAAGTATGTCAAATGTTACACGTTGTTGTTCCTGTTGACCTACAATATTGAAATTGGTACGGAGGCCTCGGTGGAGGAGTCCGACTCGAATCGGTTTTTTTTAATAAATTTTAAAACTTTTTTATTATATAGTTTTTTGTCCACAGTCATATATAATACGCTATAATATAGTTATAATTCGTTATCTATATATATAAAAGGACTTGTGCTCACTGACTGAGGTAAGACGCACGCACAGCCGTAACCGCTGTCCGAAGAAACGTGACATTTGGACAGATGCTTACTTTCGTAATCTGGACATCCACTAAGAGGGGATTTTGAAAAATTTTAACCCTAAAGGGGTGAAATAGGGGTTCAAAGTTTGTATGGAAAAAAGTTTAAGTCGGCTCCAATTTTTATAAAATTTGAAATTCAGACTCTTAAAAGTATCTAATTGAACACATATTTCATCATTTTCTGGAATTCTCCCCCCAAGGGTGCAAATAAGGAATTGAAAGTTTGTATAGGATTTTTTTTAAATCGGCACCAATTTTTATAAAATTTGAAATTCAGACTCTTAAAAGTATCTAATTGAACACATGTTTCATGGTTTTCTAGAATTCTCCCCCTTAGGGTACAAATAAGGGGTTGAAAGGTTGTATGGAAAAATCTTCAAATCGCTACCGATTTTTATAAAATTTGAAATTTAGACTCTTAAAAATATTTCANCTGTCCGAAGAAACGTGGAATTTGGACAGATGCTTACTTTCGTAATCTGGACATCCACTAAGAAGGGATTTTGAAAAATTTTAACCCTAAAGGGGTGAAATAGGGGTATCTAATTGAAATTTAAATAAAAGTATCTAATTGAACACATGTTTCATGGTTTTCTAGAATTCTCCCCCTTAGGGTACAAATAAGGGGTTGAAAGTTTGTATGGAAAAATCTTCAAATCGCTACCGATTTTTATAAAATTTGAAATTTAGACTCTTAAACATATTTCATTGAACACATGTTTTATGGGTTATTAGAATTCACCCCCAAAATAAGCAAGCGAAGCTGCGCGCCTCCGCTAGTAATTAATATGGAATCATAGCAACCCATCGGCGCTAGAGGCCAGTCGTGGAGTAGGGGCAAAAAGGGTGACTGTAATCGACATGTTGTAAGTTCGATTACCACTCGAAGAAATGAAATATTGAATATTTTTCTTCGATCTGGTGTCGAGGCTAAGAGCAGCATGCAATAGGTACCTCCAAAATTCTACGGGAAATGGGGAACGTATTGTCTTAACAGGTAACTAGGTTGCCTCTGCTTACCCTACTGTATGCAGCGTGACGCTAAAGAAAAAGCAGCCCGTCACATTCATTCAATGCAGGTCGTCCTGGCATTGTTCCGTATCCTGGAACCGTATCCTGTAACAGGTATATCTGAATATATACAAGTATCAATATAATGTCTTAGGAAAAATTTTAGTTGAACGTTAGGAGAAATTTAATAATTAATAAATATATTTAAAAAAGGAGGACTTAGAACAACTGATTGTGTCCTTGTTCGTGTTCAACGGGTTATGGGTTCGATTACCACTCGAGTAAATGAAATATTTAATATTTTCTTTTTCTCGCTCTAATTAGCTTGGCGTTGACTTCCGCCACTCAACACGCAATGCCTCCAGAACTCGGCGGAAAGTGGAGAGCGGTGTGTCTTAATACGAGGTTCCCTCTGCCTAACCTGCTGCGTGCGGGATACAGCGTGAAGCTGATTTGATTTGATTTTTAATTTATATCTCTTCCTTATTAATATGGATGCTGCTCAGATAAAATAAAAAAACTTAGAGTTTATTCATTTTAAAACAATTAAGTATATATTTTTTTATTACTGTAGTAATGTATAGGTAAATTGAAAGTAAAAAATGTATTTTTAATTAATATAACTGCCTAACCTTGCTTTGAATTAATTTTATATTTAAATAATGAATTGTTTCTTCCTACCAAAATAATTTACTTTACTATATTATAATAAGTAATAACCCAAAAATGATTAAAAAACGTGAGATTTTGTATACTAATAAAAATGTAATTTGAAATTCATTTAATGATTAAGGCTTTATAGTGTGTTTTTTCACTGAGTAACAAGGAAACAAAAAAAAAGAAACAAAAAAATAATATATAATATAATAATAATAATTAACAATTTAATATATATTTTTTAATTAATATAATAATTAAATAATTAATAATAAATAATCATCAGTACTTATTCGAATTATCATTAATCACATGGTAATGTACGTGCAACAAAAAAAATACTTTGACGTTTATCTTGGCCAAGAAACTTACGTCATTTTAGCAAAGTTAAAATTTTGAGGATTATTAGTCTAATATGGAGTTAAGAGGGTATGCGTAATTACTAACTTGAAAGTGGGGCCCTTTCAGGGGTAACTAAATGCTCACTTCCGTTAAAGTAGAAACGCTAGTGGTCTGTGGAAGTGGTCTCTACGTGGTCTTTTACTTCTGCCAGATGACCTAAGCTTATTTAAAATTAAGCAAAATATGTTTTACTAAGGAAGCCTCAATTTTACATATACATTTTCTAAAAAAAGAATTGTTTTAGTGCGAAGACGTCCTGTCTTGGTACATTAGCGTAAATGAATGTAATCAACATCGTCTACTGTTTGTTTAAGAGTTTGATGGCCTCATTTCGTGACAGCGACTAGCATATAAGTGTTATTTAATATAATTTAAATTAAACACTAATAGAGGTCTCTGAGTAGTAGTCTGAGTGGTAGTTGAGAACCCTATACTTGTTTTTAGGACCAGATCTGAAACTACAGTGGCCAACGACTTCGGTTCTCATCTCTTGGTATTTTTTCTCACAAAAAGTCCTTTTAAATCAGGTAGGTAGTATAGTTAAAAGAAGTATTGGCCATAAAATATCTAATTTAATATGTTTCTCAATTACTAGATAGATGCAGCTACAAAAGAAAAACGAACTTACGGGTCAGCATTGTCCAGATCAATTAAATTGGCGAGATCGCTACGAGTACTCGGCTACAAACCTGGAGACATAGTAGCTGTTGGTGGAAGAAATAATTTGGATATCCATATACCATTTTTTACAAGTGTCTTCAATGGCCTCACGTTAGTTGGTGTCGATCCATATTTCAAATATGGTAAGTAGTATTAATTCTTTCTTATGTATCTCCAATATCTTGCAGTTATTATAAAAAACCGGACAAGCGCGAGTCGGCCTCTCCCACCAAGGGTTCCGTACAAAAATTGGTTTTGTTTTTTACCTTCGAATTTCAGGACAAATTCTGTTATCTCTGTTCGCGAATTTAGAGACTTTATTTTAAATATTTTTTTGACACAACGGCAAAATAAACAACTAATTTGTACACAACTAATTAATTTATAGGTAATGAAATATTAAATATTTTCATAAATTACATTATAGGTACTCAACCCAATTAGTACAAAGATGAATATTATTAATAATAATTATAAATTCCTTTTGACAGATGAAATTTACAAACTGTTTGAATTAACCAAGCCAAAATTGGCATTTTGTCAACGGGATTCCCAAGAAGTGTATGAGAGAGTAGCGGCAGACCTCGGCCTGCAAATGAAGATAATCACTTTCGACGGCGACTGTACTATATCGGATATAATTGACATGTACGATACAAAAGAACTGGAACGAGACTTCAAGTGAGACGTTATTTCTGTTATTATTATTTTTTTATCTTTTTTTATTCCGCACGCTGAAGAGTAAGCAGAGAAATTCTAAAGTTAAGACACCCCGTTCCTCATTTTCTGCCCAACTCTGAAGGCATTACGGGTTGAATTAACGACGCGCTATGCCTCAACACCAGAGAGAAGAAGTGAAAATATTAAATATTTAATTTCCTCGGGTGGGAATCGAACTCACAACCTATTTGTGCAACTGTGAGAAGTACACAAAGTAAGTACAAGTACACATTGTGTAACTGTAAGAAGCCCTCTAATTATTTTAAATTATTATTTCTGTAATTGTACAACAAATTGCTTTGTGACAGTAAATACATGTTTAATCAACAGCACTTACTGGCTTCGAGTCCAAAGTCTGTATTTCAAAGTTAACTACTATATAATCATGTTTTCCTCATATTTTTTAAGTACACTTTTTATTCGCAATAAAAAAATATTGTGTTAATTTTGAAAGATTTGATGTGTTTTTTACGAGTTAATAAATAAACCTGTATTTGTAAACCGCTCTCAAGTCTGAGATCGATCTTCAGATGCCGGTTTCGTTCATAAATTATATACTTATGTTTGAATGAAAGCGGCATCTCAAGATCGACCACAGGTTTGAGAACGATTTATAAATATATTCCTTAAACTGCATCGATATTCACTTACAAATTGTTGTTTATTAAAAACAAAAACGTTTGTTTTCTTTATGTATACTAATAAACATATATTTATTTGAAGATAAAATTAATGACAAATATTACTTACTTATATGTTTTTAGACCAGAAGAATTCGATATTGAGAAAATAAATGTTTTTTTAATTCCCACAAGTGGCTCTACTGGTAAGCTTAAAATTGCCGTTTTCAGACATGGACCATTTATGTTGAAGTTGTTAGAATTCCTTAAAGTTAACAAAGAAAGAAAAGTGTAAGTAATATTTCACAATAGAAAAAATATACTCTCTTTTTCTGCGTGTTTTTAAGGCTTCATATGGACAGTGACTTTTTTAAAATATTAATACTTGCTATTGAAATATATATTTCAATAGCAAGTATTAATATTTGGAACTTGGAAACCTAGTGTTCCTCAATTTCCGCCAAATTCTGGAGGCATTGCTTGTTGAGTGGCGGAGCACAACGCCGCGCTTTGACTCGACCAGAACGAAGAAATGGATATATTAAATATTTCATTTTCCTCCCTTTAAGTCACACGCATATGGCCTGTGCAACGTCTGGCCTCTAATACAATATTTACTTTTTGATAATTCTATTTTTAGTGCTTTAATAATCTTTGTTTTAGAACTAAAAATCTGTTTCTTTTCCCCTATAACTGGAGATACTAAAATTCAAACGTCAAGGCCTGATGATATCGACCATATCATTGAAATTATTAATTACTATAGAGTAAGTAAAATTTTATTTATGCTAGTTTCTTTCGGAGACCAGGTGGCACAAAGGCGGTTCGATTCCCACTAGAGAAAATGGAATATGTTATACTTAGATGTTCCCGGTTTGGTAACGAGGTGCGCGCGGCGTTGTGTTACGTCACTTAACACTCAATGCTTAAATTCGGTGAAAAATGGGGAACGAAAGTGTCCTGGGGAAGTAATTTAGTTAAAATAATTTATTAATTTATTTTTTTATGTCTTTGATATTTGCGTGCTATTAAATAAATAATATGTATTAGATTTATCTTCGGTTTACGTAAATTTGATCATGTTTCTGATCATCGTCGTCAGCTTGGATGGCTTCCTATCCGACATCGCCGAAATTTCCGCATGCTGACTCTCCTCTATTCTATCCTGTACAACTCTCTCTCTCCCTCCTACTTAAAAGATCGATTTTGTTTCCGAGGTGCCGATCCACTTCTCCACCTCCACCTTAGATCCCGTTCTGATAATCTCCTTAAATTACCAACCGCCCATACCCTATTTTATTCCAAGTCTTTTACTATGAAATCTGCAATTCTTTGGAATGAACTTCCTAAAGAAGTTCGACATTCCAAATCTCTATACAGTTTTAAAAATCGTCTAAAAGAGTACTTATTTAATTTAGTATAATAGTTTATCTTTATTTTATTTTTATTTTTTTTTTTTTTTTTTTTTTTTAATATTATGTATATATTTTTGAACACGTTTTATGTATGTATATATGTGTAAATATATATTGTTTTTCAATATATGTATGTATGTATGTATGTGTAAAGTATATAAACAATAAACACATTTTATGTAAGTTCATTTTACATTATTGACTTAGTTTATTATATATTATATAATATTTAATTATATTTCATAAAATTTGCACTGAGACGTTGTCCCCTTTCTCCTCATTACAATTTATCCGTAATGTTTCAAAGGTTGTCTGGTGGAGATTGCTTAAAGCAATAAGACCGCCTTTGCATACGAGTTTTTCTTTCAGTTTTATTTGTGTTGTTCTTTCTATATATTTCTTTTATGTGTGCAATAAAGTATATTCTATGCTATTCTATTCTAATATTTAATTTATTTTATATAGACAGTATTGTGATGTTATATACAGTACTTATTATATCTATAAAGTGCAAGAGATCTTATCTCGCTTAAGCGATCGCTGAGTTCTGCTTTTTCTAAAAGTTTCCTAAATATACATTAACAGATGTGTATTTGAAGCTTGTGTCTATAAAATTAAGCTTAGATGGACTGGTCACCGGGCAATTGGAAGATACTGACGGATTTCCGCCTTTTCAATAGTCTCAAATTGAATGGTTGACGGACAGTGGCGAGCTTCCCACTAAATAACAAACTCCACAAAAGGGGGACCCTGGAGTCCGTGGGGTTGCCACTCCCAAAAAGCTTGCTATAAGCTGACCTTCTGTATCGTTATTGTTCACAGCCCCAATCAGGTTTATTTAGCCCCACTCTGGTGTCAACATTTTTGAGTCGCAAAGACGAAGTGGACCTTACATGTTTCGAAATTATCAATGTAGTAGGATCAAAGTTTAATCCGGATACATTTGAACAGTTTAAGGTAACTATAAAATATTATAATTAACTATTAATAAAAAAAATAAAATTCCATAAATGATTCTATTTCATATTATTTCGACTGTACGTACAGTACAGATGAGTGTATGAAATGATTTTATTAGAAATAGCTTTCACCAGCTACTTCATTCTCGTGGACAAATGAGAATAACTGAGAATAACTTGTGAAAGATATGACACAATTGTTACTCTTAGACCGCAGATATATTGTGTTACATATTACAGGCTATCTCTTAAAAATGGATTACCCATCATAAAAATATTTTTTTAATTCGAACTAAGTATATCTAATTAAGTATTTATTATTTTTAGGCATTAGCAAACAAACTTTTCATTATTATAATTTTAGTACATATAGAGTTATAGGACATTGTATGTAATTTTTTGCATGAATAATGGATAATAAATTGAAAATATGAAAAAGAGTCTATTTAGTTAAATAACAATTGAATGGAATGATTTCATCGTCATCATCATCAACAGCCATCTTTCATGGAATGATTTACTATACAATAATTATTTGTTTCTTATAATCTATATATATATAAAAGGACTTGTCCGCACGCATAGTCGTAACCGCTGTGCGTAGAAACGTGAAATTTGGACAGATGTTTACTTCCGTAATCTGGACATTCACTAAGAAGTGATTTTGAAAAATTTTATCCCTTAGGGGTGAAACAGGGGTTGAAGGTTATATGGAATAAAAATTAAATAGGCTCCGATTTTTATAAAATTTGAAATTTAGATTTTTATAAGTATTAAATTGAACACGTGTTTCATCGTTTTCTAGAATTCTTCCTCTAAGGGTGCAAAAAGGGGTTGAAAGTTTGTATGGTAAAATCTTTGAATCGCCACCGATTTTTATAAAATTTGAAATTTAGACTCTTAAAAATATTAAATTGAACATGTTTTTCATGGTTTTCTAAAATTCACCCCTAAATAAGCAAGCGAAGCTGCGCGCGTCCGCTAGTATTATATATTTACATATATATTTTCTTTTAGAAACTACTGTCAGAAAATTGTCTAACACTAGACTCTTATGGTCAAACTGAAATGATAGGCCCTATTCTGATGGCAAATCCTCTAAGTCCCCCTGGAAGCTGTGGAAAAGCTATTTTTGGACATACTATGAAGGTGATTTATTGTTATGATTATGACAAAAATAATAGTTTAATTGAAGCCAGTCGTGGCGCAACGGTACATGTGACTGTAATCGCGACTGGTTGTGGGTTCCATCCCCATTCAAGGGAATGGGGGAATTCATTATTTCTGGAAATAAGGCTTAACACGCAATCACTCGCAAAGCTATATTATGCGGAAAATGTGAAACTAAAAAAATATATTAAAGTAAAATATTATTTTACCTGTAACAATTTTGCAATAAAGTGACTTATAAAAACAATTTTGTTAAAATAACCTGTCGTTATCAAGATTATATATTATGCGTATGAAATTTTATAGTTTAAAATTAATGAATTTAATAATGTTATCATATTTATAAAAAATATTAAATATTTATATGAGTATGTTAATATTGCAGCTGGTCGACCCTGATAGTGGCTTAGAAATAAAGGAACCAAACGTGACTGGGGAAATGTGGGCGAAAGGGTATTCATTTGCGGTAAACATTTTATAACATTTATAAGTAAGATTATAAAAATAGCGTAGTGTTCGATTGTAAACGCGATGTTTGTGGGTTCGATTCCCACTAGATTTTATATTTGAGTTATTATAATTTCACTCTAACAAGATCGCCATTCAATGTTTCGAAAATTGCTAGAAATGTGGAGAACGTAATATTTTGGACTGGACTTTAGTCTTGTACAGATATGTTAGTGTAAAGTTTCTTTTTTAAATTTAGTTATTTTTATTAGTCAAATTTTAGGGGTGGGCACAGATCCCTCCCCTGCATTATTATGTCAATGTGTTTAATATTGCTTGATAGTTATTAAATATAACGTTTTCAGGGATATTACAACGATCTAGAAGAAACGAAACTGGCATTCAGCGAAGACGGGTACTATAAAACTGGTGATCTATTATATAGAGATGAGGATGGCAGCTACTTCTTTGTGGATCGAATTAAATCTCTCATAAAATACAGAAATTACATTGTAAGTTTTACTTTTTTTAAATATTTTTTTTATCTGTGTGAAAGTTAGTAATCTATATTAATATAATAAAGCGGAAGAGTTTGTTTGTTTGTTTGTTTGTTTGAACGCTAAGATCTCTGGATCTACTGATCCAATTTTCTTTGTTTTTGTTTTGTATGAAAGCTGCATTCTTCAGAAGTGCTATAGGCTATATAACATTACATTACACATATGTACTAATAAATTAAAATACTTTCTAATTTGACATGCAATTTATTCTGCCATGTTAATAACAACCGTCGTTGCCAAGCAACGGTTTGCAAAGTTTGTTTGTTGTTTCAAGAAAACGTCACCCAAAATGAACTTATATTTTGATGGACGAATTCCTTATAAAAATAAATATAAAAGTCACTTTTAGCACTTCATCTAGATTGAAATTATAGTTTACTGTATAACATTCTAATCAATAATTAAGGGCGACAATTTTTAGATAATTATTGATTGCCTTAGGGCGACATAGTATGACCGATGCGAACGGGCATATGATGTTTTGTAAATTTTCATACATTTTCGAACTATTGTTAATATTTATGTAATTATTTGCTGTTTATAATTTATTATTTTATTTGATATTGCTCGCAAAAATTACTCTAAGTAGTTAATATAGAAAAATGTTTAGTTATTTCATGGAGTCGATATCTACGGGTAAGTACGCACGCACGGAGAACTTTAGGTACTTTTTCTAATATTAAGAATTTTCTTTTAGTTACTTTTACTTCTTTTGTTGGTTCATTTCAATAACTCAGATATTTTTTTCTTATTATTCTGTTTGATACTTATTATTATTTTTGATTATTTAAGCTTATATTTTCTTATTAATTCTGTTGAAAACTGAAAATAATTTCATAAATATTCTTATATTTTAAGCAGGCGTAGCCGCGTCCGGGTTCACTAGTATATATGTATATAACTAGTAAGATATTTGTTATATATTACTATTTATGCTTTAAGTTTTATATCATTTTAAGTAAAGGTGACAATATATTCGTAATTTAAGGTAATACCATCGGAACTAGAAGATGTTATACGACTTCATACATCTGTCAAAGACGTGTGCGTGGTCGGCATCAAGGACTCAGTGGACGGGGAGAAACCGGTCGCTTGTGTTGTTAAGAAGGAAAATTGTGATGTTACTGCTAAGGAAATTAAAGATCTCGTTAAAAGTAAGTATAAGAGAAATAACTTTTGTTTTAAAAGTGAAAAATGAAAGTAATACATCGAGCGAGAATCGAACCCGTTACCTATTCAGACGAACGCTTGTGCCCCTGCACCACGACTGGCCTCAGTAACATATATTATGTGTATATTTACATAATTATATTAATGATATTAATTTTGTATTAATTTCAGATAAATTATCCAAGAATAAAGCTTTGTCTGGCGGTGTCGTTTTTCTGGATAGCATACCATTAACATCTACTGGTAAACTGGCCAAAAAAGTGATTCTACAAATTGTTTCGAATTCTAATAGAGAATAATTTCTCCATTATTTTGTATAAGAACAATGTAAATTATTTTACTTATTTAGAATACGAACGTTGTTCTTTCCTAAGTGTGGACACTTATAAAATGTTAAAAATATTTATGTAAATTATAACTTTGTGGTATTAAAATAGTAGTTAGTGAGTAATTTTATGATATCTGTGATATAAGAATATATTATACTAGCGACCCCCTCGCGGCTCCGCCCGCTTTAACTACTAAATTATTCATATAATGTGAAAATTAATTAAACCCTAATGCAACCCGCATTTTCGTAGTTCAAATAAGGATTTTCCAATTGTTTTAAAATAAACACAAATAAACAACACAAACAACAGAAAACTTAAACGAAAGAAATTATAAACAACAGACTACCTACTATTCTCTTACCCAAAAATACTTAAACGACAGATGTAACCAACTATGTCGCGTGGAAATACATTAGATAACTCCAAAGTACGTGCAATCACTTCTAAATTTACTTTGCCAGGCGCAGAATTGAAGCATTCTCTCGGCCATCTCCGTAGTAGCTCCGAACGACATCAGGGCCTTGGTTCTCTGACGGTTAATGCTGTTAGCCCTATTGGCTTTTACAGCGACACCGGTTGGGTAGGGAAGAGGGTACTCTGTCCCTGATGAAAAGCAAGCACTACGTGGCTGCCTGTGAGGAAAATTAAATAGAATGCATCGGCCGGGAATCGAACCCGGGCCGGCCGCGTGGCAGCCGAGCATTTTACCACTGAACCACCGATGCGTGTAAGGTAGGCGGGCGCGGCGGACGCAAAACGTCGCGGGGGGCGGAGGGACGAATGGCGAGTGGCGAGCCGTTTCGCAGCAAGGATTTTTTGATATTGTAACAACTTCTAAAGTACTTATTAAAATGAAAAACAGTAAAAGACAGTTTTGATCTACATTAAATGGCCAACGTAACTAATATACTTATTTATATGCTGAGAGCATTTCTCTAAAACTATTCGCAGCTTCGAAATAGTGTAAAAAGCAAATTGTATCTTCGTTTAACGTTAAAAAATAATAAAGTATTTTAAAGGATAAAGATTAATACCATTATGGAAAAATATCCCTCACATTAAAAAATATATTGAAATTATTATTTTTTAGACAGAAATATGATCACTACACGTTATCCTTAAAAGATACGAATATGCTGTCGCGGACTTTTTTGTAGATCTTATTAAGAGAAATAATACTCCAGTACATTATTTTCATGTAGTACTTACCATTAAAGCAGCGCATGCGCGAAAGTGTATCAACGGGTAGGACTTTATACACATTTATCTTATTTATGTTAACTTACATAAGAAGAACAAATAATAAACTATATATAAACCTTCCCTGAGAAATACTCGACCTAATGGTGAAAACCGCATAAAAATCCGTTGGGTGGTTTAGAGGAAGAAGAGTTAGAAAGTTTAGACAGACACGAAAAGCGACTTTGTTTTATAAGATATAGGATAGGATAGGATAGGATGTATATAAATATTATTTATTTAAAATAAATGTACAAATGTAGTAATCTAAATTCTTAACATCAAAAATCTAAACTTTCAATAAGTTGTATTTTCTTGTATAATAATACAAAATTATGTTTCGATTAATAAATCGAAACATAATATTTTATTGAATAATAATAATATTTGTATAAATTTGTATCGGATTATAATTTCAGTAAATAAATTAAAAAAAATATAATTATTATTTTATTATATTTTAATATATTTAATAACTCTTACTACTTAAAAGTTATTACAAATTGTATGTAAAATTTGATTCTTTAGAAATATTTATACACATACCAATTTAAGGACTAAAAACAAAAAATGCAGTATTTAGGTTCATATTTATTTTTAAGAAAATTCAGAATGGTATTGTTATCGCGGTATTTAATTTAGTAGGTGAAGGCTATCAAAATAAAATTAAAATCTTTAAGGGCGTTTTATAAAATATTATAAAAAATATAAAATTTTGTCGTAATTTAATTTATTTAAAGGAAATTATGTAAGTTTATTTATTTATAATAAAGGTTTTCAGTATTGACATATAATAAATCAACGTAAATTAAATAGTTATTAAACTTGTTTTATTTTGATGTAGAAAATTAACCAATCGAATCTCTAGTGAAAATCGAAACCACGACCTTAGTGCCTCTGTGCTACGACTGACCTGAACAGACAATCCATATTTCTAAATAAAGACACTTTTCATGTAATAATTAATATTAAAAAAAATACGGGAGTCGTAACTCTTAAGTCAATTTAATAAATACTTATAAAATGAAAAAAAAGATTTTGCCGAATGTGTGAAATACTGACAACTGGCTAAAATAGAATAAATATTAATTTTGTATTACAAAATATAACAGACTATATATACAGCTACACTAATAAAATATTATCTATAAATATTATTACTAAAATATAAACATTATCTCATTATTAATTATTAAAAACATTTCTGCTCTCGCATGTTCTGGACCATTTCCTGCAACTTATTTCTTGCAACTTTCTGTGATGATGTGAATGGTAGTTTCTCGAGGAAAATAACACCTCCGCGTAGTTGCTTGTTCTTTGATAGTTTATCTGAAATTGTTATTTTTATTTTATTGAATCCTGAATTCTTATAAGAGATATATGTATATATAAATTTATTATTTATATATTTACTTAGAATCTTTCTAGGTAGGGTAAAAATTAACAATCCATACCTATATTATAAATTCGTAAGTAACTCTGTATGTTTGTCCGTCTGTCTGTCTTTTACGCAATCAGGGCCTAACTGCTAATTTAATTGTGATAAAATACTCATATAGAGATACTTGAGGGTCCCGGGATGAACATAGGATATACTTTTTTTTCTCATATTTGTATTATTTTCGATATATATCATATATTAAAATACTTATTAATTTGACATGCAATTTATTCCGCCATGTTTATAACAACCGACCGTTGCTAAGCAACGATTTGCAAAGTTTGTTGTTACGTTAGAAAACGTCACTCAAAATGAGCTTGCTTAACGCATCTCTCTATTGAAAACTGAAAATAATTTCATAAATATATTTAATAAATATTCGCATAGTTCAAGCGGGCGTAGCCGCGTTCGGGTCCACTAGTAATTATATAAACGAACTATAATATTATTTGTGACACATCGAGATAAACGCGACGGTTTTGAGTTTGATTCCCACTTTGGGCAATGAAAAATATTTCATCGCGTTATTTAATAAAATAATTTAATTTTTTCGCTCTCTATTACTCAACACACAATGTCTCAGTGAAAACGCGAGTGTCTTAACACTAGGCTTACTCTGCTTAACTTGCTTAGTACGGGATACAGCGGGAACCTAAATATAATGAATACATACTTGCTATTAAATCTTTAATATCCTGTGCATTGACTGTATGACCTCTCTCTGTCACAATGCACGCCAGAGGTCGTTCACCATCCAAAGGATCGCTTACACCGATGACACACACATGCTTTACACCCGGATATTTACTGATCACTTCTTCTAGTTCCATTGGTATTACCTATAAATTATTGTTAAAAGTAAATAAGTATTTAAGCTGTTATTAGGAAAGAAATATTTTTTTAGAAAAAGTTTTAAAATTTTTATGAAACGAAATACCGCAGGTGAAAAGAATTTCTAAACTCTTTTCAGGTCGTCATTTATTAAATAAAGCATAGATACATGAAAATAAACTGATATGCAAGATTTGAAATGTGTGGAAATGTGCACAACTTTTAAGTCTTTGATGTCTTCAAGATATTTTTATATTTTTTTTCCCTAGCCTGAACTATCCTATTGTTGGTCAAAGACCTCTTCACTTCTTCCATTCTGGTCTATTTCGCGCTATTGAGCACCAGTCATATACTTATATGGTTTTATAAAATTTTACAGGTTTAAGTAACCCCTAAAATCAAGACATATTGTGGGTTTATTCCCGCTCGAGGGAATGAAATATTTAATGTTTTCTTTTCTTCGCTGTGGTGTTGAGGCGCGGCGTTGAGTTTCGCCAATCAACAGATAATGCCTCCAAAAAGCAGTGGAAGTGGAAAACAGAAGTATCATAATGGAAACAGAGTGTTTTAACACTGATTTCCCAGATATCTTTCACCTACCCTGCTATGGATACAGTGATGAGGCTGAAAAAACCCTTGAAAAATTATTATTTTTATGTAATACTTACATGCGAATTTCTGTACTTTATAAGTGCTTTCAGGCGGTCTACATAAAAGTAATTATCATTTTCATCCTTGTATAATAAGTCTCCCGTTTTGAAGAAACCGTCTTCGGTGAATGCCCTCGCTGTCTCTTCTGGATCATTGTAATATTCCTTAAAAATATATATATATGATTTTATTGAAAATACGTAAATATATCAATCAACAAATTAATGAAATTGAATTCCGCCAGTCAACAAGCAATGTCTCTAGAATTTTGCGGAATATGGGGAACGGAGTGTCTTAACACTGGTTTCCCTACCCTGCTGTGTGCGGGATATAGCGTGAAGCTAAAAAAGGAATTTTTAATCAAACATTAATATTACCGTGAATCTTGGTCCTTTCGCCCATAATTCACCATTGACGTACGGTTCTGTCACTTCTACGCCTGTGTGAGGATCAACCAGCTGAAATATAAGAAATTTACTTTAGATTGCCTAGTTATCCAGATTCGAGCAAAATGCTTATACATATAGAAGAACAAATTATTTTTTTCAGTTTCTTATTAGGATAGACATAGGGAATCAAGAAGCCTAGTGTTAAGACACTCAGGTCACGTTGGTAACTTTTTGCCGAACTCTGGAAGCATTGCGTGTTGAGTAGCGGTACTCAACGCCGCGCTTAGTCTCGTAGCCAGAGCAAAAAAGAAAATATTAAATACAGCATTTCCTCGAGTGGGGATCGAACCCACAGCCTGTCGTGCTTACAGCCGCACACAAGGGCTCCCGCGCCACAAGTCGCCTCATAAAAAATACTTAATATTTTTTCACTCAATTAAATTTCGACATGAAATAAAATATAACATATATTAACAATTAAATTATTATAGACAAATTAAGTAAAATTTAAAAAAAGTCCATGTATTGAACTCTCGGTTAATAAACAATTAACGATATTGATTTCTATTATTAGTGACGGGTAAATGTATTGTTCAATATTTTGAATTATAATTGAATTATCTTTATTGTTGTTATATGTAGTTTTATTTTTTTCCTTACTTTGTATTTAACCGCAAGAAAATTATAACTGCATCGTGAGACAGAAGTAACGTAGCTTTATATTAAGTTAAACAAAAAAAATAATTTAATTTTCAATGGAGATTTTTCTAAAACATGTAAATAAGCAATAAGCACCAGGGGCACCAGTTTGTTACTGTAAACGCAACTGGTTGTGGGCTCGATTCACATTTAAGGAAATTAAATATTTCATATTTTTATTTCTTCGCTCTGGTGTTGAGGCAAAAGCGTCAAAATTGCGCCAAAAGAGGGGAGCGGAATGTCTTAACACTAGGTTTCCTCTGCTTACCCTATTACATGCAGGGTATGGAGTGGAGCTGGGAAAAAATTGCGTTCATACCTTAATAGCGTAAAGAGACAAAGGTCTCCCACAGGTACCGGTCGGCCCTTCAGGATTAGGAGTTAATACTGATCCAATCATCTCGGTTTGTCCATAGGCTTCCATGGCAGTAGCGTCTTTCGCTATCATTTTCTATAATTAACAAAATTAGATTTAATAACATACACTTGAACACTGGAAATACCACCGAGGATGTTAAAGACCACGCTAAGTGGAGTAAGTGGAGTATGAAGGCAGATCCAGGCAATAGCTGGGATTAGGGCCAGGAACTAGAAGAGGTAAAACAAAATATGAAAAATGCATATTTATCTACCTAAATTCTTCCCTAGGTACATTTTTGGATAGGGTCGTAAATTTTTGATATTATAATCGATATAATGAACAAGTTATTCAGAATTTCATTTGATTGCATTATCTTTATTAATATTATGTAATATTACGTAACAAGTTCTCCAATTTTTTTATTTAATTTAAACCAAATAAATTCAAGAATAAACAAAACGAAAAAATAAACAATGTATTATGTTTATTATTGAAAAGTTCATAAAAATAATAAACTAACAAAAAAACAGAAGAATAAAAATAACAAATTTTATATTTATTAAATTGAATTGATTCCAATTGACTCACTCTTGACATTATTAAATAAAAAAATACTGCAATTAATATTAGAGAAATGCTTTACTTATACCATTTCAAATAGTTCTTAAGATATTAGATAATTATAAGAGTAAATAAAGATATCATTATTGTTTTATTTCTGATATATTAATATGGTAAACCTTTTATTATAGAGGAGATTATACATATATCTTTTATTAGGATAACAGTTATAAAATGCCGTCGAGGTGAAGCTTCTGACTCTGACTGTGAACACAATGTTTGTGGGTTCGATTTCTGCTTTGGTAAAACTAAGTAAATATCGTTACCCATTAAATAATGTAATTTTTTTTAAATTCACGCTATACCTCGCAGAAAACAGGAAAGGCAGAGGGAACCTAATGTTCCGTCATTCCTTTCCCCATGCACATTCCCTTGTCTTGTTAACAGAGCTGTTGAGTTGAAAAATAATCATTCCCTAGACTTCCTCAAATGGCCTTTAAATATATTTATTATAAAATATATTTTAAATTGTCATATAATACCTATTTAAAGAATACACTAATTTCTAAGCTTACCTTTAATTCTGCCATTACTCCAGGATATATTTTTGAACCGGCTATGCTGATGTTTTTGAAGCACGAAAGATCTACTTTATCTTTTTTGCTCACCAGATATGCTACAAATGTAGGTCCGAACAATCCTTGCACTGGCTGCCATAAACATGAAGATAATTTTAATTATTATACATTGGAAGACATGTTATTCTGCGAATAACAACTAATACATTGTTAGGGTTTTTGGACAAAATGTGTTAGGACAGTTGTATATTATTACGTCGACCAGTCCATGTTAATTCTTGTATATTCTTTTAGCTTCAAGCTGTATCCCATACATAGCAGGGTAGGGAGAGGGAACCTGGGAACCTCGTGTTGAGATACTCCGTTCTTATTAAAACATTTCCGTTCCCCACTTTCCGGTGAATTCAGGAAGTGTTTCATGTTGAGTAGCAGAACTCAACGCCGCGCTTTGCCTCGTTATCAGGGCGAGGAAATTAAAACATTAAATATTTCATTGCCTTGAGCGGGAATCGAACCATATATTAATAAACGAACTGAACTTAATATAGTATAGGTGTACATTACTTTGTTAACTAATATAGAAAAAAAGTGGGAAAAAATAATTAACAGCAAATATTTAGTGCAATTTCCGTAACACAATTTCTTAGAACCAGGTGAAGTTATTAATACCTTTGCGAAAATCAACGCTTTAAAGCGGAGTGTTTTACCACTCTTACGCCCTCTGCCTACCCTGCTACAGATAAATCGTGAAGCTGGAAAAACGTTTAAAAGAAATTATGATAAATTAGAATATTTATTGTATATTAGAAATTATGATAAATTTACCTTATATTTGTTAATAACATCGATAATATGTTCGTAGCTGTCAGGTATAGAACTCTGTACTTTGGTATCTCCTATAAGCGGACCACCGACAGACAAAAAGTAATTGGATATCCAATTTACTGGAGATAAATTCAATATTCTTTTTCCAGGTCTACAAAAAAAAACATTTGATTACAATGAGTTTTTAAAATAATATGTAATATGGCCCATTTGGTCCAACAATTATATATTTCCATTTTTTTTTAAAAACAGCAAAATTAAATTAAAAAAATACGTAAATTTAACTTTTTTTTTTTAGTTTTTTTTATTCATACGATAACGTCGTTGTTGCACCAATCGAGCATTTTCTAATGCTAATTATCTATTTTTTTGTAGTTGGAGTTTAGGGAAAATCAAAAATCCTGCATTTTGGTTTTCCGTAACCAGTTACAAAATACCACATCCAATTATTGAATGGAAATACGTAGTAATAATAATTATTCCAGAGGAAGTTATTCATCAATTTGAGAGATCCCTAAACCAACCTTCGACCTATGTAAATGTTGCTTAATTTATCGAACGACGCTATCGTGGCAAAAGAGCACAAGCGTGCGATAGTTGTAGATTCGATTCCTATTCAGGGGCATGAGATATCCAATATTATTAGTAGATAACGAGGCAAAATGTGGCGTAGAGTTCCACCGCTCAAAACATAAAGCCTTGAAAATACGACGGAATATAAATCTATGTGTGGAAATAAAAGCATAAAATAATATTTGGTATGACATAATGAAAATATAATATTATAATAGAAAAATCTTGGAGCAAAATTATCTTAAATTGTTAAATTCAAATTCAAATATTTTTATTCAAAATAAAAAGTTACAAGCTTTATTTTTTTTAACTTCAAAGAATTTACCACCAGTTCACAAAAGTTAGTGCCTCAGACCTGAGAAGAACCGGCGCAAGAAACTTAGCGGAATTTATTTTTTTAAAAAATTAAACAAATACATATTTAAAATCTAGAAGTCTAGAAGTCAATAAAATTGTTTACTTACTGTTTATCATATTTGTATTGTTGTAACAGCATCGTTATTTTAAATATGAAGGCCTTGTGGTTGAAGGCTGCGATCTTAACTTTACCAGTAGTACCGCTTGTGCAGACCAGGAATGCATATATTTTATCTATATCGATCTCTTGTACTCTATAAAAAAAATAAAAATCACATTGATTATTTCACCAGCTTTTTTTTCAGTTGTACGCTATATTCCTCACGTAGGAGGGTAAGTAGAGTCTAGTGTTAAGATACTCTGTTCCTCATTTTCCACATAATTCTGGAGACATTGCGTCATGATGAAAAGTAAGTATATTACATTTATTTATATTAAGTCTATACCTAAAATAAATAAATGTAATTTACTACTACGTTACTATTAAGGTAGTAGGATTAAGTCAGCTCTGTTAAAACTGCAGCATCAGAATGACTTGCAATTTTTTGTTCCACATAATAATGTTAAGAGGCCAGTAAGGTTTTTTTAATGAACAACAATTTAGTTCTAAGCCAGTCGTGACGCAGATACAAGCGACTGTAGACGCGGCTGGTTGTGAGTTCGATTCCCACTCGAGGAAATAAAATATTTATTCAATTTTATATTTTCATTTCTCGCTCTAGTCGAGAGGCAAAGCGTGGCGACTCCGCCACTTAAAACGTAACGCCTCCAGAATTCGTTGGTAAGTCGAGTACGGACTTCTCCATATCCTTCCTCCTTAAGGTTCCCCGTGTCAATATCTTACTAAAAATAAATCTCAAGAGCCTGAAACTGATTGAGCACTTACTTAAAATCCTCTTCCCTTTCATTTGTAGCGTACGTATCCATGAACTCGGTGAAGGTACAAGGGTATCCTTCATCGAAAGTGACAATCTTCATATTCAGACCGAGTTTGTCGGATGCACGCTTGTAGATGTCATACGATTCGCCTTGGCAGAACGCTATTTTGGGTTTTGTTAGATTCAATAGGGTCTTCACTTCGTCTAAAAATTATAAAATGGGTTTTTGAAAGTTTATTATACAGGTAGGTTTATGGAGTATTTGGCACAGAAAAAATAATAAACAAATAATGTTATTTGCAATAGAAATAATCTGTGAAACTAGTGTTAAGACTACGTTCCTATTAATCTGGTACCAAGGCAAAAGAGCGTGGCGTTGAGAACCGCCACTTTGGCGGAAAATGGACAACGGAGTGTCTTAACATTATGTTTTCTCTGGTAACCCTGCTATATGCGGGATTCACCGTGAAGAAGAATTTTTTTGAGGTTTGATATTTGAAGTAATTACCATATTTGAAAAACGGATCGACCCCAACTATGGGTAGGCCGTTAAAGAGGGCTGCGTAGAACGGAATGTGAATATCTATGTGATTTTTTCCACCGAAAGCGAGGACATCGCCTGCCTTCAGACCAAAGGCTCTTAACGCTTTGGCAAGCCGTATACATCTTGACAGCACTGAGGTATAACTCTCCTCTTCCCCAGTTGCTGCGTCTATCTGAAATAAAAGAAATTAATTTACTTTTTATAAGCAAATATATAATAATAATTATTCAGGAGCAGGGACAAGCGTGCGACTGTAAACACCACAGGTTATGGGTTCAATTCCCACTCGGATAAATCAAATATTTCCTCGCTCTGGTAACGGGGCGAATGTTGGCTTTGGCCGCCACGTAATGCTTCCAGTATTCGGACAGCGGGAGCGGAAGTGTCTTAGTGGGAACGCAGTGTTCCTTCCACCTACCCTGCTATGTGCAGGAGACATGCACCAATGAGTACCTAATTATTAATTTTCCTCACTCTCTGACCTCGTAATGGACAAATTGTACATAAGATTAACGACCTGCATTTATTTTTAACAATAAACAAATGATAAACTAATTAAGTTAATAATCTTATCATATACATAGAACAATAGCTTTTATATTTCATTTAACATATTTTATTATATATACGTAGTAGATTATCAAAGATTTATCAACTTAATGTTAATTCAATTTTTTCTTTTAAAGATTCAAATGAAATTTTTCAAAAAAAATTAAAAACTATTCATGAATGTCGTTGTGCAGTGGTGTAAAAGTGATAGATGTGGGTTTGATTTTCAGAGGAGAAAATGATTTAAATCATTAATGTTTCATAATTTAATGATTATATTTTTATTTTGTCGCTATGGAAGCGAGTTTCTACAAAATTCAGCTGAGAGTCCTCGGTTACCTATATCTAGGGTATATGTTAAGTTAAGTCATCCATCAACAGAGAGTGAAGCGAAAAAAATACATTAACATTCAGATACATAATTAAGTTTGAAGAATTGTATGCACTATAAAAAATATTCCATTTATATCGTCATCAAATATAGTATTTATCGAGTTAGTACTAATTGGTAATAAGATCTCTATATATAATAAAACACTAAAAATATCTTGTCTGTACATTTAGGATTTTTGACAGAAATGGATAGAAACTTAAAAAGAATAATAGACATCAAAAATATATTTTTTTTAATTTCTTGTCTGTATTGTCTGTCTGTATGGTCACGCTAATCACTGAAAGTACTGAATCGATTTACGTGAAACTTTCACCAATTTCTTTGTTTTAACCTAGCTTAACATTTAAAGTTTTTGTTTCATCAAAATCGGTTCAATAAAAAAAAGTTATAGTCATTTGAATGAACTCAAGGCATGAATTTGCCTGCAAATATATAACAATCTATATCTATACTTATAATAAATCTGTATATTTAACCAACTTTCAAAACAAGGAGGGGGTTCTCAATTAAACATTTTCGATTCGATATCCGATTAATTATTTTTCGATTTCGATATTGGATTATTCGATTCGATTTTTGTAATTTCCATATTACCACCATATTCCATATTACATCATTACAGTTATTTTACAAAGAATATTATAAATTTAAGAATTTATAAATGTTAAATTATTGATTTAGGTAAGTCCATTTGCACATTTGACTGTCAATTCTGTTTATTAAATGAATATACTTGTAGTTCAAACGGGTGAAGCCGCGGCGGGGCATGTAGTTATAAATAGGATGTAATAAAACTTACCTGACATATCACATTTTTGTGTTTTTTCATACTGTCAAACATCAAATGGCCGAGGTGAACGTTAGAATCCGAATCCATATTGAAAATATTTGTTAAAATCACCAACTATCAATCAAGAATTAGAGAAGAATTATTATTTATTTAAACAAGAATTCTGCTTTAAAATAAACACACGTCCGCATTCGCTTAAAGAGGAAACACGTTTGTTTTTCTAGTTAGCTAGTCCGGTAATATAAGAGCTTCGAGTTTTCGCTGTAAAGGAAGGAAAATACATATTTAAACTTAATTACATTATGAATTACGATATATGTTATTTTCATGTTTTAGTAAAATCCCATATTTTGTATATAATTGAATAATTGGTTGATCAAAATTCTAAATATCATTCACAACTGAGGTTATATGGTTAAATGAATGCAAGTAAACATGTATTTATTTTATAAATTTTAGAGTAAACATTGTTAACTATGGAGTAATATAAGTGAATCATATATTATAAAGCAATGTTAATTTCAGGGAAAATATTGTTTTTCACTATCATTATCATTTGGTAGAAGGTAGAATTCAGAAGAAGGCACTAGTATGTGGCTGTGATAGCTGTGGGTTCGATTCCCACTCGCAGGAATAGATTATTATTTACTATTATTTTAATTTTTTCGCTACATTAACAAGGGGAATCGCGGCGTTATGTTCCGCCACTCGCAATGCCTCAAAAAATCAGCAGAAAGTGGGGAAAGAAGTGTCTTAACCCTTAGTAGTGGTCCCCGTAAAAGCTAAAACCCGAGTGCTAACTCCAAGGAACTAAAGGACATGTTTTTTTTTCTTTTTCTCTTATGCAGTTATGTTTCTGTTTTTTATAACAATTTTTTTTTATTATTCTTTATTTCCAAAGAGTGCGTCTCTGAATACAAAAATACTGATTATCTAGATTTAATCTTGACTTTAAAATAAAAGTCCTATACTTATAATTTAAAAGTACTAATCCAATAATCACTTCTTCTTCCTGGCATTAATCCCGGCTATTGCCAGGGTCTGCCTTCCTACTCAACCTAGTCCACTTTGCACGGTCTTTTGCGTCCTCGGTGGTTAGACCATTGGCTCTCATGTCATGAATCCAATAATCTATACTAATATAATAAAGCTGAAGAGTGTTTGTTTGTTTGAACGCTAAGATCTCTGGATCTACTGGTCCGATTTACTATGTTTTTGTTTTGTATGAAAGCTGCATTCTTCAGAAGTGCTATAGGCTATATAACATTACATTACACTTATATACTAATATTTTAAAGTACTTTCTAATTTGACATGCAATTTATTCTGCCATGTTCATAACTACCGTCGCGTCGCTACGCGACCGTTACCGCGTCATTTTGACATTCATCCTTATGAAAATAAATATAATCATTAACATTCTAATCTCTTAACATTTTATCTAGATTGAAATTATAGTTTACTGTATAACATTCTAATAAATAATTAAGGAGATGTCACTGATTCGCAATGACCTAGCCTTCGAGTGGCAAAGTATAAGTATGACCGACGCGAACGGGCAGATGACGTTGACGGTTTTATACATTTTCATACATTTTTATTTGCTGTTTATAATCAATTTAAACTACACTTTGGTTCTTTTCTTATTTTATTTGATATTGCTGGCAAAAACTATCGTTTTAGGTAGTTTTTAGGTACGGTTTTTAGGTGCTTTTTCTAATATTAAGAATATCCTTTAGTTACTTTTACTTCTTATGTTGGTTCATTTCAATTTCTCAGATATTTTTTCCAATAACATGCCTCTATTTATTATTCTTTTTGATTATTTAAGCTATATATTTTCTTACTAATGCTATTGAAAACTGAAAATAATATATTTAATAAATATTCTTATAGTTTAAGCAGGCGTAGCCGCGTCCGCGACTACTAGTACAATCATATAAGGGCATCTTTTAAGGAAATAACATCTCCATCTATTGTAAGTCAGAAAAGTATATGTCTATTTTGTTTTCCTTTTTCCTGCCCTAAAGTGTTTAAGTATTAACATGTTTATAATTGTTATAATAATACGAAATTGGTGTTGTAAAATATATATGGTAAAGAAAATTTACAAAGTTGTAAAGTGTCACAAGTGTAATTGTATTCTTCTTAACTCTTTATACCTAGAAGCTAAAAGAAAGAAAATAAACATAATATAATAACTTATAATAAATAATATATTCTAACTTGAACATTTGTAAAGGTTTAAAGTGCCTATATTCTCTGTTTTCCGCTCGATATGCAAAATTCGAGAAACTGCGTGTTAAGTAGTGTTTGTTTTGGGAATTGGGAAATGAAAATAGTTAATCCTCCCGAAGAGGACGCTGCCCATCAGCACCTCTATGGCTTCTATATTCCTTTTTAATAAAAAGTAGTTAAATATATATTTTAAAGACAATTCGATGCTCCATAGGTCCTACCTATATCGAAAGCGAAAAAATCACAAATATTTTTATAGCTCTTTTAAACGACTTAGAAGTGTAGATTAAATGATTTTTTTTCCAAAATTTAATAAAAAAAAGTTATTTTTGTCGAATCATTACTATCCTTGTTGGTAGTTCAAAACAGCAATAAAAGAAACATTCGATAAACAATTCGAGAAACAATTTTTCTCTTTTCATAGTTTCGGACCATTGGAATGTTTATTGTAAAAACATTATTTTAAAATAAAACAAATTCATAATCTATCTATACTTATTAATATACTAAAGCGATAGAGTTTGCTTGTTTGTTTGTTTGTTTGAACGCTAAGATCTCTGGATCTACTGGTCCGATTTACTATGTTTTTGTTTTGTATGAAAGCTGCATTCTTCAGAAGTGCTATAGGCATTACATTACACATATGTACTAATATATTAAAATACTTTCTAATTTGACATGCAATTTATTCTGCCATGTTAATAACAACCGTCGCGTCGCTACGCGACCGTTACCGCCACATTTTGACATTCATCATTATGAAAATAAATATAATAGTCACTTTGAACGTTTTATATAGATGGAAATTATAGTTTACTGTATAACATTCCAATAAATAATTAAGGAGATGTCAGTGATTCGAAATGACCTAGTCTTCGGGTAGCACAGTATGAGTATGACCGACGCGAACGGGCAGATGATGTTGACGGTTTTATAAATTTCCATACATTTTCGATCTATTGTTGATTTTATGTAATTATTTACTGTTTATAATTAATTTAAACTAAACTTTGGTTCTCTTCTTCTTTACTTCTTTTGTTGGTTCATTTCAATTCAATTTTACTCAGATATTTTTTCTAATAATATGTCTCTACTTATTATTCTTTTTGATTATTTAAGCTTATATTTTTTTACTAATTCTGTTGAAAACTGAAAATAATTTCATAAGTATATTTAATAAATATTCTTATATTTCAAGCAGGCGTAGCCGCGTCCGGGTCCGCTAGTTATAATATAAAAAGGACTTGTTCTCACTGACTGAGGTAAGACGCACGCACAGCCACAGACAGATGCTTATTTTTCTAATCTGGACATCCACTAAGAAGGGATTTTGAAAAATTTTAACTATAAAGGGGTGAGATACGGGTTGAAAGTTTGTATGGAAATTTTTTTAAATCAGCACCGATTTTTATTATTTATTTAATTGACCACGTGTTTCATCGTTTTCTAGAATTCTCCCCCTAAAGGTGCAAATAAGGGGTTGATAGGTTTTATGGTTTTAGACTCCTAAAAATATTTCATTGAACACATGTTTCATGAATTTAGTTGTTGGTTTATTAGAATTCACCCTTAAGGGTCCAAATAAGCAAGCGAAGCTGCGCGCATCCGCTAGTTATAATATATTTTATTGATAATTAAGTTTGACACAATTTTTTGTCACAGAGTGAAGCTAAAAAAAATAATAGTCATATGTCAGTCAAAAATTTAGGTCATGTGTTATAATAGCGGTGAGATTAAAATAATGTGGCATATTTCACTGTTACTAGGACTACTGTATTATCATTATTATTATTATATTAACAAAGATATTCTACGTACATTCCTGTAAAGTTATAAAAAGATCTTAATATGTTATAATACTTACATACTTTCATTTTAGAGGCCGTCCTGGCGTAGCGGCTCTAGGGTTTGACTGTAACGCGACGGATGTGGGTTCGATCCCCACTCGAGGAAGTGAAATATTTATTTACGTTTATATTTCCATTTCTGAGTTTGAGTTTCTTTCGTTAAGTTCTGCCACTCAACACGCAATGCCTCCAGAATTCGGCAGGAAGTGGGGAACGGAGTGTCTTAACACTAGGTTCCCTCTGCCTACCTTGTGTGCGGGATACAGCGTGAAGCCGTTTTGATTTTATCACAATTTTACAATATCTTGCACGTGCTTAAAAAATATAATTCAAATGTACTTAGTTTCTAATTTTTTTATTCATAATTTAGCTTAATCTCATTATACTTAGTACTAAAAAGTAAATATTTTTCCGCTTTTCCGTAATAGTAGACTATAAAGGCATTACGGAAAAATGAAATTTAACTTTTAGAGAGCAACAATATTAAAAATAAGTTCCATCGAAGATTTTCATTTTGCCTTGTCTTTTAAGGGGGAATGGCGGTTTTCCGCTTTTTCCCATTCTTCGCTTCCGCAAGTAGACCACATTTCATTGTTGCGGGCCGCGTGGGGGGAGTTCCTGTTATTTTTAATTTATTTTAATTTTATAATAATACATATATTTAATTTTTCAATAAATACATATATTTAAGCTAAGCTTTGATTGCATATTTTCATTTTATAGTTTTTCCATATCCAGAACAAGTTCTTTCAACTTTCTCCTATGGACCTTGGTGGTAGCCGTCATTGGTATGCTGTCTAGGAAAATCACGCCACCTCGGAGTTGTTTAGAATCCGATAGCGATTCTATAAAATAAATATTCAAATTAATAATACTTTTCTAAAATATATTTTTTGTTAAAATAATATTGAAGGCCATGGTGGCGCAGAGGGAAAATTTTGTGACTAACGCTATGTTTGCGGTTCGATTCCCTCTCAGGGGAATGAATGATTATTTATTAATATATTCATTTCTTCGCTTTGTTACCAACACGCTATGCCTTGAAAATTCGGCGGAAAGGGGGAAAGAGTGTCTTAACACTAGGTTGGGACTATATTATTGGGGATACAGCGTTAAGATAAAAAAAAATACTCAAAAGTTATAATATTTCGGAATTTAATTTCATAAGTTTTATCTAACAGATGAAGTGAAAAGAATGAAGATATATTTTAAAATAAATTAAAAGCAAAAAATCATTTTTAGAAAAAGCTTTTATTTAAACGCTTTAAAAAGAAGAAAATAAAATTTGTCTTTTAAATTTTAACTATCAACTCATAACCTCATTGTACACAATTTATATGATCATAAAAGTTTGTCGCGCGATTTACTTGTGTAACTAAACTAGTGCTAATTTAATTATGTAAATAATAAAATGTGCTAATTTTCAATTTTTAAAGTTTCAATTTAATTAAATATTGATTAACGCGACAAGCTTTTATAATCATATAAATTGTGTACAATGAGGTTATGAGTTGCTGTGAGTGATTTTTTGCTTTTAATTTATTTTTTACTTTTTAGTTACCACTGGCTAGGTTTCTCACACTAGAGACATGTACCACGATTCCGCTTCTAAGGTTAGGAATGCTGTTGGCGATACTAGACCCTTCCCGATTACAGTGGGGGTTCACCAGGGCTCGACTTTTAGTCCGTTCTTGTTCAATGTAGTGCAGCCTCCATGGCTGATGATGTATGCCGACGACATAGCTCTCATTGACGAGAACCGACTGACGCTGGAGCGTAAAGTGAACCTCTGGAAGGGTACGCTTGAGAACGACGGTCTTAAACTAAATGTGTCGAAGACCGAGTACATGGCCTGCGGGAGCCCGGACTTGAGCACTATCCTTATAGGTCCTGAGCCAGTCGTTAAGTCAGAAAAATTCAGGTACCTAGGATCCGTTATGCACGAGTCTGGAGGCATCGATCACGATGTACATGGCCGGATAGGTGCTGCCTGAGCCAAATGGCGGGAGGTCACTGGTGTAGTCTGCGACCGAAGAAAACCGCCAAGCTCAAGAAACTGATATACAAGAGCATCATACGACCGGTTCTTTTATACGGCAGCGAATGCTGGCCAGCACTATCTCGGCACACTCAAGAGCTTCACGTCACGGAAATGAAGATGCTGAAATGGATGTGCGGCGTAACGCGGTCTGACCGCATACGCAACACATTCATTCGAGGTAGTCTTGGGGTCCGTGACGTAGCGGATAAGCTCCAAGAGCGTCGTCTGAGATGGTTTGGCCACGTTACGCGCCGGCCTAAGAACTATGTCGGATGCAAGTGCCTTGCTATATCAGTTCCTGGAGTGAGACCTCCTGGACGCCCAAGGAAGTGCTGGTTGGATGTTTTGATGCAGGATATGTGAGCCAATGGTCTAACCACCGAGGACGTAAAAGACCGCGCAAAGTGGAGTAGGTTAAGTAGGAAGGCAGACCCTGGCAATAGCCGGGATTAATGCCAGGAGGAAGAAGGTTTCTCACACTAGATGTCATATTTTTTTTCTAATTATTCTCGGCAAGCCCTTTCATTTGATACCCATATTATAGAAGTTCATGAAATATAACTATTCCGCCTTCCTGGATGGTTCGCCATATTGTATTTAGAATGAAGTCTTAAACCTTATCGTGCATTGTCATCCAAACCAAACGTGTATACAAAATTTCAGCTCAATTGTACGAACATACCTTTCATTATATGAAAGCACAATAAACTTGAATAGAGTCAATTCTATTGGATTTCAAGTGATGTCACATTATTTTTCTAATTGTTCTCGGCAAGATCTTTCATTTGATACCCATATTGCAGAAGTGCATAAATAATAACTATTCCGCCATCTTAGATGTTCCGCCATATTGGATTTAGTATAACGTCACATTATTTTTTGAGTTACGGTCAACGACCCATTTCATTTAATATCTATATTGTAGAAGTAGACTAAATAGATACTCGGCTATCTTCGTTATCCTCCTTATGGGATTTAGAATGACATCACATTATTTTTCGAGTTGCTCTCAACGAGCCCTTTCTTTTGATATCCATATTGTAGTAGTACATTAGAAATAACTATTCTGCCATCTTGCATAATCGGCCATATTTGATTTAGAATGACGTCACATATTTTATCGTGCATTGTCATCCAAACTAAACTTGTATACAAAATTTCAGCTTAATCGGTTGAAGATATTTACTTCAAAATTGAGCTCAAAGATTTCACCCGAACCCACATACATACATTGCAAGTTAAATAAAAGCTTTTAATAATGATTAACAATTACATTGATTTGTACTAATAACATAAAGTAAATATTTATCACAACAAAAAAAAAACTTTAAATACTGAATTAAAAAAACAAACCTTTAACCAAATCTTTAATTTCCTCAGCTGACACGGTGTGCCCGTCTCTGACAACCACGCATGCCACCGGTAACTCTCCGCATTCTGGATCCGGTACACCTGCCACAGCCACATCTAACACTCCTGGGTGCTGGCGGATCACGTTTTCCAGTTCTATCGGTGATATCTGATGTCAATTATTATGTTATTATTATAATTATTGTATAATATGGTGTAATAAGATGTCTAATGAAAAACTGCGAAAATTATAGTACAATTGTGGTTTTCCTTATCTTTTACTAAAGCTGACGCCAGCGTCCATCCAAGGAAAGGTATAAGGATGTAAGGTTTCGCTTAAAATCTTAGTTAATACGTAAACAAATAAATAAAGAATAATATTTGTAGTATATGTAATTGTTTTCCTAAAAGGGATTCCAATAGCGTCATTATTATTGTAATTTTTTTTGTATGTACCAATCTAGGCAGAAGCTAGTGTTGAGACACTCCACGTCGTTAGTTTATCCCTACGCTATGCCTGGCCCCACATATTGCTTATAAGAAAATATTAAAAAATAAAAAAGTATACCTGATAGCTTTTATATTTTAATAGTAACTTTATACGTTCAGTAAAATAAAAGTTCCAGTTTTCATCTCTATAAAACATATCGCCGGTTTTGAACCATCCATCCTCTGCAAATGCTTCTTCAGTTGCTTCTTTGTTTTTGTAGTAACCCTTTACCAAAATGAAAAATTAACTAATATTTAAAGTAAGTTATTATTAAAGTCTATTACAAGAAATTATAGAATTTAAAAGAAAACTTTTAGTGTATAGCGTAATTTAGGCGGAAAGCCAAGATCCAAACCTGTAAAACTTAAAAAAAGTGAAATTAATTTTACTTAAATACCTTAAAAACAGTAGGCCCTTTGAGCCAAAGTTCACCAGGCACATTAGCTTCTTCAATATCTTCCTGTGTGTCAATATTTATTATTTGTTAAAATTAACCGATAGTTAATAATGTAAAATAAAATAGTACGTATAATATAAGGTAGGCTTGGGGGTAGGTAGATTGTGGGTTCGATCCCACTCGAGGAAGTGAAATATTTACTTACGTTCATATTTCCAATTCTCGTTTTGGTGTCGAGGCAAAGCGCGGCGTTGAGTTCTGCCACTCAGTTCATCAATCAGTTTTATTTTACAACGATAATTGTAGTATTTATTTTGTTTGAAAAAAAAAACTTTTTCATTTTTGGAAAAAAAAAAATGTATTAGCTTTTTATAGAGTAGTTAAAACTGTGGTTTCATTTAAAGTAGTGCTGACAAAAACACTTTGTATAACAACTCGCTTTTCATCTTAATTCTAATCATTTATTTTCTTCCAAAAGAATAATGTAAAGATAAAAAATAATAAAAATATATCCCTATTTATTATATTTTCAACCAAAATAAAAATCTTTGTTTTAAATATTATTTATTAACAATACTCAAAAATCTGCGGTGATATTAGTCATACATTTGGTTGTACTTTTTTAATGTTGTAATAAATTTATTGAATTAACATATTTTGATATTTTCCTGCATCGCGTGCAACTGTGAGTAAATATTGTATTATTCATACAATTTTGTTATTTATGTGATAATAAAAGTGGTTAATTTTGGTGGTTTTTTGGAATAATAACACAAATATTAACTTACGCGGTATTGCAGGCACGCGAGTGGTTTACCGCTAGAGGCCGGCGATGACGGGTCGCCGAGGAGCGCTATGCCAGTTAACTCGCTCATTCCGTAAGCGTTCAGTGCGTCAGTGTTGAAACTGACTCTCTGTAAGTATTCAATAAAATTTAATTTTTAAAATCTCATCTCATCTCATCTTTAAAATCAGGTACACGCTGTATTATGTACATATCAGGGTAGGCAAAGGGTACCTGGTACTAATACACTCCGTTCGACACTTTTCGCCATTTTTTTAAGGCATGGCCTGTTAAGTGGCGGAACTTAACGCCGCGCTTTTGCTTCGCTACCAGAGCAAAGAAATTAAAATATTAAATTATTATAACAATTGTGCTCCTGGGACTCGACAGCCTCATGTAACTTCTTTATGTAAAGTAGCTACGCACCATTATGTTTAAATTAAGTACTTTTACTCATTTTTTATGGAAAAAGACAACGCAAACGAGCGTACGAGAGCGTACGACCGCCAACGACCTCGCGCGACACCAGAGGAGCTACGGGTGCATTGCCGGTCTTAGTAGTGGAGATAGACCTGGTAAGACTATTTAAGAGAAGTTGTATGGGTAAAAAAATGTTATTTTTTACCTTAATATCGTCTATTAAAGACGATGGTACCGCGCTTCCTCCGAGCAAAATTAGTTCGAAGCACGAAAAATCACATTGATTTGGATCCTTTCCACATCCTTTTAACAACGAGGTCATAAGTGTTGGGCTGAAAATTGTGAAAGTTGGCTGAAAATAAAAAAATGAACAGTTGGTAGGTACTTCAAGTATTTTCAAATTAATAATCTATAAATTAATAATTAGTAATAACCAAGTAAACCATAGAGGCCGAAGTAACTGTTGTGTTTGTTCAACAAGCATTGCCTCAAGATTTTGGTGGGAAGTGGGGATAAATGTGTCTTAATGGACAAAGGAGTATCTTAACACTATGTGGTCAGGTTTCATCTGTCTTCTCTGCTATGTGCGGGATACAGCGTGAAGCTATAAAAAAAACTATTTTTTTCATCTCTAAAACAGGTGTAATAGGTATTATAGAGGCCGTCATGGGGCAGCGGCACAAGTGTGACTTTAATGCGACGGTTGTGAGTTTGGGATCACCACTCGAGGAAAGGAAATATTTATTTACATTTATATTTTCAATTCTTCGCTCTGGCGTGTGTTTTAGCAATAAGTTCCCTCTGCCTACCCTGCAGTGTATGGGTATATCTGTAAGTAACAGCAAACTTAAAACAGTTTAAGTAAAAAAAAATACCTATTTAAAAAATTTACAACTTTTATGGACCGACCTTATACGTATTTATAAGATAGTATGCATGTTCCTGCGTCAGCGGTAAAGACGATTGAAGTTTCGTATATCGGAACATTGGAGCTGCTAAGAAGTTAAGTATCGCGGTTATCCACTGAAGGGGAGCACCTATCAAGCCCATACGCGTCGGAACCGGAAACTTAGTAGAGCGGACCCTGAAAAAAGAGAAGTATAAAAACATTGACTCAGTTCTAAGCTGTATCCCATTGTACACATCAACCTACAGTGTACAGTGGGAACCCATTGTTAAGACATTCCATTCCCCATGTTCCGGCGAATTCTGGAGGCATCACATATTGGGTGGCGGAACTCAACGCCGTGCCAGTGAAACCTTTTAGATCTATAATAATATCTACTGTTAGGTATTAATATGTATAAACAAATAAAGATTGTAAATACGTAATACAATTTATCTGTGGTAGAATACCGCAAAGGTGAGTCGACATTATTGGTTCATTGTAATTCTAATTAGTTACTTTGAAAAATTTCCTCCTTGAGTATATATTACATTTATAATGACTTCTGTGGTATTTATTTATTTATTAATTTATTTTATAAAAAATATATTTTTAAATTATTAAAAAGTGAGACGTAGTGAGACTAGTTGCAGCGCGAGCGTGCCACTCTAGAACATAAAATATTTAATAGTTTCTTCGCGGTGTTGAGTTCCGCTACTAGTGGAACTGAGAGGAGAAAAAAATTATAAGTAGTAGACGGGAGAGCATTAGGTAAGTAGATATATGTATGAGATAACAATTTGTGTTTAATTGAGAAATAAAAAATTCTTACCAAAACATGGGCACTGATAACGCAAAATTTTTATGTGTTACTTCTGCTGCTTTAGGTAAGCCTGTTGTACCGCTAGTTGATATAAGGAAAGATGCTGTTTCTTCGGGATCAAAATCTGTGGGTCTAAGATGATATTTTATTTAAAAGATATCAAAAGATATACGTAATGTCTAAAATTATTTTATTAGACAAAATACACATTTTACTGCAAACCCAGGAATGATAGTTAATTTTATAGGATATCTATTAATAAGGCAGTTGTGACGTAGAGGAACAAGCGTGCGACTATAAACGCGATAAATTGTGGGTTCGATTCCTACTCGAGGAAATTAAATATTTAATATTTCTATTTCCTGGCTTTAGTAAGATCGGCGTTGAATTGCAACAGATTGCAGAAAGTGGGACGCAAGTGTCTCAATGTTCCCAGGTTCCTCCTACCTACCCTGCTATGTGTGTAATAAAAAAATAGCAAATACACACCTTGTTACTTTTACTATTGACTTTATAATATTATTAGTTTGACATATAAAATGTTACCTAAAATCATCAACTGTTATATTATCAGCATATTTTTCCATGAATTCTGAAAGACTGCACAAATAAACTCCTTTGTCAAATGTCACTATGGTGGCGTTTATGTGCATTTCGTTTAAAGCAACCTGAACATCTGGTGCCTTTTCACTCTGACAGAATATTATTTTCGGTTCTGATATAGAGAAAGTATCTCGAAGTTCTTCTAGAAAATATATAAGGAATATAATTGGAGTAAGAGAGCTATTTATATGGTCTTTATTATTTTAATTATTTTAGGTAAGTAGAAGGAATCTTTTTTTTATTTTTTTATTTTAACAGCTACATCCACGGGTGCATAGTTGCCCGTGCCTTTTTTTATTAAATGAAAGTTATTTTAATGCGGCGTACTTAAATTTTGGGACAATTTAAACTGTACTTATATCTAGAGCTTATACTAGAGGGGTTGGATGAGTCCCCTACCGACATTTTTTTTTATAAATGTAATTAACATATATAACTTATTTAATATATATTATTATAGTACAATACATATAGTTATCTTTTATATAGAACACCTTCGCCTATTAGATTTGGCCTGGCTTGTGCAGAACGCCTTTCTTATCGTAGAAGGAATCTAGTATTAGGACACTCAATTTCTCATCTTTCAAAGCATTGCATGTTGAGTGGCGGAAATCAACGCCGAGCTTTTGCCTTTGTGCCAGAGCAAAGAAATGAAAGTATTAATGAATAATAATTAATTTCCCCGAGTCGGGATCGAACCCACAACCGTCGAGTTACAGTCACACCCTTATGCCGCTGAGCAACGATGGCCTCACAATTCCATTCATGTATTTATAAAATTAAAAATATATACAGGGTGGAATTGTCAGCACCACTTTAAATGAAACCACAGTTTAACCTACTCTATAAGATCCTAATATAATTCAGAAAAAAAATAATTCCCAAAAAGGAAAAAGTTAATTTTTCAAATAAAATAAATAATAAAATTATCGTTTTAAAATAAAACGCCATTTGTAAAGCATGACATAAACACGCACACACTTACCTGTCGGCGCTGCAACGTCGCATATGTATGTGTGCGTCACACGAAATACAGGTATGGATAAAAATCATGAAATGAAAAAAAACTCCTACGTCCAAACTGTGCAGTTATCTTGCTTAATTTCTTTAGTTCTGGGTTTGGAATATTTTACCCTATATGCAGTTTCAGTAAAAGAAGCGCTGCCTCTTCCACCCTGTATATCTAGTGTAAGTTGCATTTCTTTCATAATAAAAAGATATCATATAGTGAACGAAACCAGCAATTTATAAATATTTATTTATTTCCAGACGCTATGCACGCTCTTGGTATTAAATTCCTCGCCTCAATTGGTCTCATTAAAGCAATATGCACCATACAAATGGATGCTGATGATATTTTCCATTAAGCCAAGATATCCTTTTATTGCGGGTTATATGAAGGAACATTAAAATTAGAGAACGGCAGAGGGATCCTAGTGTTAAAACACTCCGTTCTCAATTTTTCGCCTAATTCTGGAGGCATTGCGTGTTGTTGGGCGGAACTCAACGCCAAAGAAATCAAACTTTAAATAAATCATTTTCTCGAATGGTGAATTGAACCTACAACCTATTGTACTTACAGTCACAGATTCGGGCCGATGTGCCACTACAAACAAAAACTTTTTAATACTTACTGACTCCTAACGTTTGGTCTATAGCAGATATGACTATTCCCGTATAAAGAGCTGCGTAGAAAGGCACTGACAGATCTACATGGGTTGGTCCCATTAGAACCATAACGTCTCCTTTAGTTAGGCCACAGTTTCTAAAACATGTTGCACATTTAACTGTTTTCTCCAATATAGCAGCGTTTGTGTCTGACTCACCGGTGGCACCGTCAATCTACGAAATAATTTCCTCAATTTCTTTAGGAAAATTCAAATTGCTTAAGTTTTTAAGGATCATCTATTTAGGAGACACCGTTGTGGTGAAAACTTTAATTTTTTCTGATAAAATCCGCCACTTAACACGTAATGCCTCAAAAAATCGGCGAACAGTGGAGAATGGAGTGTCTTAGCTCTCTTCTCTAGGTTCACTCTTTCTACTCTGCTGTGTGCGGGATACAGCGTGAAGCTGATTAATTATAAGTTTATGCAGACCAGGAAAGTGAATAATATGTACTGGAGAACATTCCCCTCGATTATTTTTCTTATAATTCGTTCGTTTAAAGTAGAGTTAAGTAGAGTAACCGAAGAAAGAAATTTATTTATATGATTGCAAGTAATATTTTCTTAATTTTTTTTTAAATACGAAATTTTAAAATTATTTAAGATCTAGGTAACAAATATTTAAAATATCAAACCTGCATCACAGCATTTGGATCATCTTTCAAGCATTGCAGAATAATTTTGCCAAGGTGGAACCTGTCACTGGGGATGCCAGAGTCAGCGACAATGCGAGACGTTATTTGTGCCATGTACCAATGAACTGCATCGTTATAGAGCGGCGCCATCCTCTCACCCTTGTCATAATAAAATTTCATATATTGAAAAAGAATTAGCTGTTAAGACAAAGCTATAAAGACGATACTTCGGTTATGTAAATCCGTTCAGTGGTTCTGGAGATATGACATAATAAAGAATATTACAAACACATAAGTTGTGTGTAAAAAACATAGCTCTAGCTTTGCAGTCAGTTAAAAAATGGAAATATTTCGCATATCATAACTAATTTTTGGTTAGGCTTTTAGTTAAAATAAGGGAGGATTTTTTCTGCTGGACTAATCTATTAAAATTCTTATTAAATGCCGCTTTATATATATGATGTTCAACGTATGTATATATACATGTATTTAATTAGGTATTCAGAGCTTTAGACGCTTTTTATTAATAAATACAAATTAAAGGTCTAAAGACTATAAAAGATGAATTTGAGTTTTAAAAAAAATAAGAAAATAACAACATATGTCATTTAAGAATTCAGGCGATCCTGGCGTATTAGGACAGCTTCGGACTGTAAACGGGGTGGTTAGCAAACGGGACGTTAGAACGGGTGGCAATTTCAGCTTCCATTCGGAAGAATTATTAAAATTGTTTATTTTCCTGATGATTTTCGGCACTGAATACAAGTAGTATTTATACATTTTGGCCCAAGTAAATGGAAAAGCATCATAACAGTTCAAGTAAAGAAAATAGCAGACGCCACTAGTTAATGGATGGAAAATGTAGAACAGTGCAGAGTATGTGTCAACAGTTCAAAATTCATAAATGAATATGTCTATCAAAATACAGCCTACCTGATATTAAAGAGGAACGGAGTGTCCTTACACTAGATTCTCTCTGTCCACCCTGCTGCTGTGTGCGGGATGCAGCGTGCGTGATGAAGCTGCAATAAAGGGATAATAAATAAAACTTTCGTGTTATCAATGTGATGATTTGTATACTTCTGCTTGTTAACTAAATAAATATTGCTGCTCAGTACACCATTAAGACCTTTATTCATACGATTAAAAAAAATCTTTCCATTTTTTTTTAATTGAAAAAATAAAATATAACAGAAAAAAAATGTTTTTATTTAAAAGGCATTTAGTTCGGACATAATCAACGCAATTGGATGGATTGTTTTTATATAGGTTATAACGCGATATAACGCGCGCAGTTTCCCCTGCTCATTTGCTCCCTTAGGGGTAAATTCTAATATATCATTAAAAACACGTGTTCAATGAAATATTTTAAAGAGTCTTAATTTAACATTTTATAAAATCGGTGACGATTTAAATATTTTTCCATACAAACTTTCAACCCCTTATTTGGACCCTTAGGGGGTGAATTAAAATAAACCACGCAACATGTGTTCAATGAAATATTTTTATGATAAATGTGCAATCATCTTAACGTTAATTGGGATCGTTCAGTCTAACAAGTAGCCTTCGAGTCTACTTCATTATTTACGCTAAATACAATGGTACCGGACATGGACATACAAAATTACTAGTTTGCCAAGCATTATCTTCAAAGGCGAAGAAATGCTTCGTCTTTTAATATTAAACGGGATATGAGGCCTTCGTGGCACAAGGGTGTGCCTGTAACGCGACGGACGTGGGTTCGATCCCTACTCGAGGAAGTGAAATATTTATTTACGCTCATATTTCCATTTCTTCGCACTGATGACGAGGCAAAGCGCGGCGTTGAGTTCTGCCACTCAACACGCAATGCCTTCAGAAAGTGGGCAGAAAGTGGGGACTTGACAAGATGAAGGTAAGCGGTTTTCTTTTCATTTTGCTAGTTATCTTTAGGTCTACGTCAACTAATTATATATTTTCTAGTTGATAATAACTAATGCTTTTGCAAATATGAAATCATGATTAGAAAAGTATTTGCACTCTCAATACATACAATAATAACAAACAAATGTATGTTATTATTGTATTAGGACTAAATAAATTATAATTAATTTACTAGCTTTCCGTTCCTGTCTTTGCCCGTGTAAGATATTTTCTTTTTCAACAAAATATTGTCTGGTGGTAAAAAGTGATAAGTAGTAGGTTTTTAATTTAATATTGAAATTTTCTATCTTTGTCTATCGTTTGAAGTGTCTCAATGGCAACGGAGTGGCTTAACACTAGTTGCCAGGATTCTGGTTACCCTTCTATGAAACGATTGTAATAACGATTTTTGTACTGTCTTTTTCAGCTTCATGCTGTTAGACATTCCGTTTTTTAGTTTCGAGATATTGCATGAGGAATGATGGAACTTAACGCCGTATTTTTTTATATCAGACAAAGTTTCATTAGTCCAATAAAATTCCAATAATAATTATATTAATTTTTCATTTATATATTTTCTGTATTACATGTATATTTTCATAATATATGGATATGTAAGTAAGCCACTGTGTAATTTAATGAAAGCCTATTGTAGATTTTCCCATAATTGAGAATAATATTGTGCTATTGTAATATGATTGCGAGTTTCCTCATCAAATTATATCCAATTTGTTGTAATGTGTTTTTTGTTGTGGATATTTTACGTACAATTTCATTTTTCTGGTTTGTCATACTCTTATGAACACGGAAATTAGTACGGATCATCTTAATGTCAGACTGTGTGTATATAAAGGCTCTTAGACAGACAGACAGACAGATAGAGGTTCCTTTTTTCCTTAAAAGGTAAGGAAATCTAAAAATGCATCAAGATATAAAGAAAACCACAAAAATAATTATATTTTTCTATAATTACATCTTTCTAGCAATTACAATTATCTAGCATTACAAACAAACACGTGAGGTCAAGAAAACTAAATAATAATTAACATTTTTTATTAATTGAAATGCATTACATCTAAGCTTTAAAAGTATACAAAATGCTTTTAAAGCTTTAAATAATTTTCATATTATAGTAAATTTGGATTTATTAATATATTTATTCATAATATTAATACAAGCTTAATCAATTCTAATACTTTTCGCAATAGCTGCCAACTTCTGTCGATTTACTTTAGATGTAGATGTAAGAGGCATCGCCTCTAAGAAAACCACTCCACCCCTAAGTTGCTTCGAATCTGTTAGCTCATCTGCAATAATATTATTCAACGGTTTTTAATAATAATATTTATATGTAATTCTTTTAATATTGTTTGTTTATACGCTAAGATATCTGGGACTACATGATTCGTCGGATTTACTTGTTTTTTTTTGTTTTGTATGCAAGCTACATACTTCAAGAGTGCTTTAGGTAACGGTATATTTCTTATAAATAAATAAAAAAGATACTAAAGCTTAAACAAGAGCTAAGACAAAAAAAAATACCTTTTACTAAATCTTTTATTTCTTCTTCACTAAGTTTGTGCCCCTTGTGTGGTACTACAAATGCTATGGGAAGATCGCCGTGTTCTTTATTAGGCACTCCTGTGACGGCCACTTCAAATACGCTGGGGTGCTTAGCTATCACACTCTCAATTTCTAAAGGTGATATCTGAAATACAAATAAAGTTCTACATCTACATGTAAATATAAGCTAAAAGATAATTCTATTTTTTAATGAATCCTGTACAAAGGAATCTTTTAAAACGGAATAGCTCTTCGATGTTTAGGTTTCATTAATTAGTTCACATTTTGATACCTTCATAATTTTATATCTGGAATCTACTTCTGAAAAATCTGGAAAACACTTGGTTGCATAAGCAAGTAGAATACATACACACATCATACGAAAACTAAAAAGCGAACTAATTGTTAAACGCGGCAGGTTGAGGGTTCGATTCCCACTCAAGGAAATTAAATATTTAATATTTTAATTTCTTCGCTCTGGTGTCGAGTTCTCAACACACAATGTCTCCAGAATTATTATTTATTCAGTGTATATGCATTTATTATGACTTCAATTCTCTTTCCACGAAAGCCAATATTTAACACATTTTCAAATTCTACAGTCTGGGTCGGTACTAATAAAAAAAAAATTAACTAACCTGGTGGTTTCTGTATTTAAGTAAAAGCTTCAATCTTTCCACGAAGTAAAAGTTAAAATGTTCATCTCGGCGTAGTGTATCTCCAGTTCTCATCCAGCCTCCCTCCACCAGCACTTGTGATGTTACTTTGGGATTATTGTAGTAGCACTATTGTTTAAGTTCAAAAAATTATGTATTGTAGGCGTTGAGGAATAGTAAATTATGAGTTAATTATTGAGGTAAATTGTTGTGCGTTCGAATCCTACTAGGGGAAATGGAATATATAATATTTTCTTTCTTCGCTCTGCTCACGAGGCAAAGTGTGGCGTTGAATTCCACCACTCAATACGCAAGAATTCTTCGAACTGAGTATCTTAACTCCAGGTTCCCAGGTTCCCTCTGCCTATTCTACTATGTGCGGGATACGACATGAAGCTAAAAATAAGTATTGTAGGCAGAGATTATCTTAAATTACTTTTATCTTCTTAATCTTTTTATTTAAGTTACAAAATGTATTAAAATGCTATACAAGAAAGATATTATAACGACTTTTCTATAGTAATTGAACGAGAAGATCATCGAAGTCTGTATTACAAAGAAGAAAAATGCATACTAGAAACTTCTTTTAATGAAGAAGTAAACGTAACGAAAATTTTCTCTACTCATTTATTTAATTTAAACATATTTTACAGTACTAATGAACAAAAATTGTTTTCTAGTAATTACTTTTCTTTACATATTAGATAAAATAACAATACAATTAATTATATGGGTTTAATTATGCACAACTAAATGACTCGTGTTATAATTATTATCGACATACCTTGAATACACCTGGTCCTTTAAGCCAAAGTTCTCCAGGCTTGTTAGGTTCTGTCACCTCTTCTAATGTTATAGGGTCCATTAACTGTAAAAGGATTTATATAAATTAAAGATGTTGATTTTAAGCTAATAAAAAGGCCTTATTCTAATTTAGGAGGAGAATCATACAGAAAAGAATACTAAAAAAATAAAAAATATATATAAAATAAAAATGTAAACGTGTAATATATGTTAAAACTTTAATATTTAATTACATGATAAAAAAAATTGAAATATTTTCTCTAATAATACATACCTTATAATTTGTATTCGGAAGAGCTCTACCTAATGAAGTAGGACGAGTTGAGTCGAAATTGAATGCTAATCCAGATATTTCACTCATACCGTAGATTATCATCAGATAAGTATTTGGAGATGCTACCTGAATACCAAAAACAATATAAAAAAATATAAGGAAGGCAGACCCTGGTAATAGCCGAGATTAATGCCAGGAAGAACATGATAAAAAGACACTAAATTGCAAAGGTGGCGTCCGATTTTTTTATGACAAAAGAACTTTCCGTAGCTCTTTAATTGTGACTAGATATGCCAATGGTTCTGACCAAGGTTTCACAAAAAGTTCTAATTTTGATATCGAAGAAATTTCTTTTCTCTTTCTTTTTAGGAATAATGAAAATTTTAACAGATTTTTGGAAATATAAAATTGTTCCCGTATTTTAATATAGGAACAAAAATTTATTTAAAGAATAAGATATTAACTTGGTAATCCTTGGTAATCTATTAATGTAATAATTATCTTTTTTATAATAATTTATATTTAAAAATGTAAAATTGATTAACTAATTTAATAAAAGAATTATGATGTATATCATATTCTAATACATATACATATTCTTATTTCCAAATGATCAAATATAATTGTAAATTTATTTTGAATTTACCTCACTCTTCTCGATGTTGTGAAAGAGAAAAACCACCACCAAAAACCACCACCAGAAAAACCACCTACAACCACCCAATCCAAGAGCGCTGGTAATGTTAGAAAAAATAATAGTAGTGAACTGCATAAACAGTATTCGTACCCTAATCTCTTCCACGAGGCCAGGGAAAACGGCGCTTCCGCCCGCCAAAATGACTTCAAAACAGCTAAAATCACATTTATCGCGTTCACCAGGTTTAAAGAATGTTGTCAACATGTTAGGACTGGCCATTGTGAATGTTGGCTGTGAAAATAAATGAACAAATAAAAAATTATAATGTGTAAAATATGCGAAAAATAAAAATATCCCTTTATAACCCCCATATCCCGTTATAACCCTCATAAGTTCATGTTGATATTATAAATCTATGTATATTAAATTTTTGTTTAAATTCACGCTGTATCAATGTAGGCACAGGTTATCTAAGAAGTTATCTAATGCTACGACCCTCCGTTCCCATTACGACACTTCCGTTCCCTATATTCCGCCAACTTCTGGATGCAGTGCTTGTTGAGTGGCGAAACTCAACGCTACAGTATTATACGTTAATGTTTATTTATTTTTTTACCTTATATTTGTTAATGATATCATACGCGTGTTCTTGGGTCATAGGTAACGAAGACTGAAGCCTTGTGTGTCGTAAGATTGGGGAGAATACAAACTGGAATAATGCTGAGTACCACTGGACTGGGGAAAAAGTCACAGTTAACGGCGTTGGGGTTGGAAATTTGTCGTACATTGCCCTGTGAAAGATAAATTATATTTTAGGTTTTATATATTTTATGATAAAATTTTAATAATTCAACCAGAAGTTCTTGAGATTAGAGCTTTCTACTAAATAGAGTATATTCTTATTAAAATATTAGTAATAATTTTCAGTTTTATTATTGAATTTAATATTATTGTATCAGCTTCACGCTGTATCCCACACCAGCAGGGTAGGCGGAAGGAACATAAGACACTCCGTTCTCCACTTTCCACCGAATCCTGGAGGTTTTGCGTGTTGAATTGCGGAACGCCGCGCTTTGCCTTGACGCTAGAGCGAAGAAATGACAATATAAATAAATATTTTATTTCCTCGAATTATAATTGAGTCCAGTCTAGTTCTCTGTTACTATTAATATTCAATTATTCATAACAGACAACGGCTGAATGCGAAGAGCTGAAGATCGAGCTCAGTGGTGTGCCATTGGAGAGGCCTATGTCCAGCAGTGGACGAGGACAGGCTGGTGATGATGATGATGATGATGTTGATGATTCATAATTACCACATATAGGGAACAGCAACTGCCAAGTTTTTGTGCGTAACGGCCGCTGATTTAGGCAACCCAGTAGTGCCGCTCGTTGCTATCAACAACGATATAGTGTCGCTAGGATCAAAATCTGATGCTCTGAAAATTGCATAAAAAGTTAAAGAAATAAATAAAAATGTAATATTTACAAGTTTATTATATTTCCATTTTAGTTTAGTTCCATTAATATATTAATTTACAAGTTTAAGTATTCGCACACAGCAGGCTAGGCAGAGGGAACTTAGTGTTAAGACACTCCGTTCCCCACTTTCTGCCAAATTCTGGAGGCATTGCGTGTTGAATGACAGTTTAGCTATAATCGAAATTCAATACAATTAATGTATGTATAATTATATATTGCTATAATTACAATTGCTTACTTAAAATCGTCAATTATAGCAGCATCACCATATTTATTTAGAAAGTCCGAAAAATAAATGTTCTTATTGCCTTCGTTAAAGGTTATAATTTTGGAGTTAAATTGTAGACCTTTCAAAGCTGATTCTACATCGTCTTCTCTTTCTTTCTGACAAAATATTATATTCGGTTGGTTGAATTTGAAGGTATCGTGAAGCTCGTCTAAAAAGTTAAAAAAATAAACATACATTAAAATGACAATTAATTAATGAAAATACTTTAATTTGTATTAAAATTAAAGTATTCATTAATTAAGTACTTATTTCATTAATAAGTACTTAATTAATGAACTAAGTAATTAATGAATATAGTTTTTGAAAATATATAAAAAAAAAATACGTAGCGAGATTTGAACTCACGCTTCTTTTAAGCCACGCGCCCTGAGCAACTAAGCGACCTACACTACTTCTTATGGAGCTACATTAAAATTCTTATGGTCGCAATTTTATTTATATTTCTCATATGCCTGAAAGAAAATTTTTATTTTAAGCTTCTAAAAATAATTGCTAAGCTAAAAAACTTTATACTTACTGACACCCAAGGTCATGTCGATGCCGGCTACACCCGCTCCTATGTAGAATGCAGCATACATGGGTATAGTCAGGTGAATATGGTTAGGGGCCATGAGGAGGACCACATCTCCATGTTTCATACCAAGCTTCCTGAAGGCCGTCGCACATTGTATGGATCTTTTCAATGTTGATTGAAAGTTTTCTTTTTCGTCTGTACCTCCATCAATCTAGAGATGAATAATAATTAAGAAAAGTTAAGAAAAATGTACAATGTTCGAGGCGCAGCTGCACTAGGGTTTGACTGTAATGCAACGGTTGTGGGGTCGATCCCCACTCGAGGAAGTGAAGTATTTATATTGCCATTGCTTGGCTTAACACTAGGTTCCCTCTGCCTACCCTGCTGTGTGCGGGATACAGCGTGAAGCTGATTTTTTGATTTTTCTATAAAACACCGGCTTTTTAAATAAATAGTAAAATTTAATAAACCGTCAATATAAATTCCGGATCATCCTTCAATCCACGCAATATAAGCTTGCCCAGGTGATGCCTGTCACTCGGTATGCCAGTCTCCGCGACCACTCTCGAACTTAGCTCCTGCATGTACCAATGCACAGCGTCACTTGTATGGTTTCTTAGTGCCATTTCTGTTTTCTTAATCTAAAACACGGATTTTATCATTTTAATATGTATAATATATTTTTAATGTAAATTAATTTAAGCATTCTTTATTCGGCAGAAAGTGGGGAACGCAGTGTCTTAACACTAGATTCCCGCCTCCTAATCTGCTTTATATATCGACTAGCGGACGCGCGCAGCTTCGCTTGCTTATTTAGTGGTAATAAACCATGAAACACATGTTTAATTAAATATTTTTAAGAGTCTAAATTTCAATTTTTTTTTAAATCGGTGTCGATTTAAGGATTTTTCCATACAAACTTTCAACCCCTTATTTTACTTGCACCCTTAGGGTAAGAATTATAGAAAACCATGAAATATGTGTACAATTAAATACTTTTAATAGTCTGAATTTCAAATTTTATAAAAATTGGTGCCGATTTAATTTTTTTCATACAAACTTATTAACCCTTATTTCACCTCTTTAGTGTTAACATTTTTCAAAATCCCTTCTTAGTGGATGTCCAGATTACGAAAGTAAACATCTGTTCAAATTCCACGTTTCTACGCAAAGCGGTTACCTCTGTGCGTGCGTCTTACCTCAGTCAGTGAGGACAAGTCCTTTTATATATATAGATTACTATTAATTTAATATGGATATTTTATTCATATAAGTATATGTTCGCTTAAAATCGATGTGGAAGACGAGTAAAAATATTATAATTAATTTAATATTGTAAATTAAAATAATTTGCACATGTAAATTAATATGTTATTAAAAATTTTTTTACTTACTTATTTCGATTTTGCGGAGTTTTTCTTTTAAGTACACATATAAAAATTTTATATTTAAAATATGAAAGTAATATACGAAATTTATATTTCTAGATTTGATTAGAAACGACTACCACTAGCATTGTTAACTTGGTAGAGTATGATTGTACGTCTCAATATAATATTTATATGAGCTCTTCCGAATAGGGTAGAACCGGCAAAGATGTCCCAATTTTTTAAAATAGCAATTTAAAAAAAAAAAAAATATTATTTATATATTTTTTAATTCATTTTAAAAATCTAATTTTTAATTACGTTTAATATATTATTAACAGATTTTGCAGAATTTAACTTTTTGTGGAATTTTAATTTTGGGGATAAATGCTTTATTTTATATGGATAATAATAATACTTTGTTTATTTAAGTGACCAGTGACTCATTATGGTAAGTAAACGATATCCTGCACTTTTTTATTTATATTATTTTAGATACTAGAAAGGATGAAGTGCAGGATGCCCGCTATCGAACGCTTATCGGGCTTGACCCTAGAAGTCAATTAATTATAAGTAATGTAAAAATGTTTTTTTTAAATATATATATATATATATATACATATACACTATTGTATTTATTATATATATCTGTATGTATTTGGAAAATTGATATTTTATTTTTAATTTTTAATTTTTACACACCTACACATCTTAGCGTTAAGCCCGCCTATTGTACATTTTTTTTGGTGCAATAAAAAATATAAATAAATAAATCGAAAAAAAATTTTTTTAATGCGTTTTTTATTATATTATAAAAAGCAACTAAGAATTATTTCAGAATTAATATCTATATATGTATGTATATTAAATAATTCTAAAAAGGTTTTTTTACTAATTTCTTGGTTTACTTTTTTAATATTTGAGCAAGTGTGTGAAAGCAAACCAAGGTTGTATATAAGTGATGCCTAAAGCCTTGTCGACCGATTCGACGACGACGAATCGATATCGATCGATAATTTTAAGTAATCGACGCAAAAGATCGTGCATATTGGATTAGGTTGAGTAGGAAGGCAGACCCTGGCAATAGCCGGGATTGATGCCAGGAGGAAGAAGAAGATCGATTCTGAGTGATTTGTTGCTTGCGGATACAGCGTGAAGCTCGTCATCATCGCTTTTACTAAAATAATGTTTACTTTCTTTATTTGTGTTGTTTTCTTTTAAATACTTTTTCTTTTGTATTTTTAATATTTTTGTCAACGAAGAAGTATCTTAACACTAGGTTCTCTCGGTCTGGTTGTTGATCGTGGGACAATGATATTAAAGTGAATCAGATTATTATTTATGAACGAAACTTGACCATTGAATGTGAAGATTATAAATCTAAGTTTTATAAAGATATATTTATTATTTAATAAAAAAAAGGCCCAACACTAAGGTATCGACCACCCAAAATACTGAAATTTTAATGCGTGATAGCGTGAAATATTTAAATCTCCTTGAAAAAAATACAATATAAACTGCCTACCAATCGATTATTTATCAGGCATGAACGACATTTAAATATCCAAAATTTTTGCTTGGCGGAGAAACATAGGTATTACGAAGTATTAAGCCCGTCCCGTCAACAAAGGTGTGACTGTAACGCGACGGTTTTGGGTTCGATCCCCACTCGAGGAAGTGAAAAGTTTATTTACATTTATATTTTAATCTCTTCCCTTTGGTGTCAAGGCAAAGCGCGGCGTTGAGTTCTGCCACTCAACATGCAATGCCTCCAGAATACGGTAGAAAGTGGGGAACGTATCTTAACACTAGGTACCTTCTGTCCACCCAGCTGTGTGCGGATACAGTGTGAAGTTGATTTTATTTATTACAAAAAAGAAGAATGAAAGCTGAGAGCCACTCAACAAAGAGCAAAGAATTGTCTTAATCTCCTTTTATCGACCACGCTATGGGGAAAATAATGACAGCTGCTTTTATACTTTTAATAAAACTACAGGTGGTAAGGAATTCAGAAGATGATAATGGAATTACTTTTTTATATGTAAATCTCGATAAGATATCATTGAAGTGCTCGACGACAGATATACGAGTTCCATAACTATAAGAATATCATAATAACTCTTGGTAATCCAGGTGGCCTTGGCTGTCTCCATGTCAGTTTTTCGCTTAACTTATCGAATTGCGATTAAGATATTATTTATCTATTAAGGGGTTAAACCTACTGTAACATTTACATATGACTTTCAAACAGTAATAGATAACAATTCAATAAAAAAACATTTAATGTAAAGTTAAAAACAATATTTTTTTGTATATGTGTGACTTAACACTAGGTTCCCTCTGCCTACCCTGCTGTGTGCGGAATACAGCGTGAAGCTGATTTTTTTTACTACTATAGTGTTTCTGTTGTTATCTGCTGTTTGTTATAAATTCATAATTTCGCTTATTCGGGTAGAGGATTATTGGTTTATTTTAATTATTTATTTATAGTTTCTCATTATTTCTATTAAAAATTAAAGATAATTTTCTAAATAAATATTTATTTAGGAAATATTTTTTTTAAGCACCAAGGCAATAGCCGGGCTATCCAGTCGCATTTATGGTCACGAGCTTGTGCACTTGCGCTGGGAATGGCCTCGAATGGACTGGAATGAGATATAAATGAAGGTCCATAAACACATGCAGTCAAGGAAACTAATTAATAATATATTTTATATTTTTTATTACAAATATTTTTTACAATTGTTTTCATTAAATTATCAATTAAAATGCATCTAAGCTTTAAAAGCCTTCAGCATAATTCGAATAATATTCACATAATACTATTTTTTTATTTATTAATATATATGTATAATTATAAATAATACAATTCAAGCTTAATCGACTCTCATACTTTTCGCAATAGCTGCCAACTTCTGTCGATTTACTTTAGATGTAGTTGTAAGGGGCATCGTCTCTAAGAAAACCACTCCACCCCTAAGTTGCTTTGAATCTGTTAATTCATCTGTAAGTAAGAATATTATTAATGACATAATTATTTTAATATACTAATATATTTTGTAATAAAAAGATACTCTATATTTTGGCACCAGGGACATTACAGTTTAACATGAGACGACTGGGCATTTTATATTATACGATACGATAAAATATCTTGTTCTTTTATATCCAAAAAACATAAAAAATGTGCTCATTTATTTTCTATCCTTTTAAAGAATAGAAAACTCAAATAAGCAAAAGGTCAAATTGACTATAATGCAAATTTGCACATAATTCTATTATTACTTGTTGTAAGCAACCATAAATATCTTTATTAATATATTTTATGCAGCTTTATGCTTTTTCCCACATGGCATGGAATGTAGGGAGGACGTAGAGTCGCAATATTCTTTATATTTACATGCGAATTCGACACTTACTTGTTGAGTGTCAAAACTTAACATTTTTCTCTCCAGAGAGGGAAATGGGAACAATCAATTTGTTTGAGCGGTAATCGAATCCATAAATATATATTTTATAATCAGATGCTGTACCTACTGCACCATATTCGTTTTATAATAAAAACACTAAAGATGAAATAAAATGAGTCAGAAAAAAACGTTTACCTTTTACTAAATCTTTTATTTCTTGTTCACTAATTTTGTGCCCCTTGTGTAGTACTACGAATGCTATGGGAAGATCGCCGTGTTCTTTATTAGGCACTCCTGTGACAGCCACTTCAAATACGCTGGGGTGGCTAGCTATCACACTCTCAATTTCTAAAGGTGATATCTGAAATATACAAAAAAAAAACTTATATATAAAAACTTATATAAACTATTTAAAAAATTAGTCAATTGTGAGTAGAACTCGTCCACCAAAGGTTTCGTACCAATTTCATGACATGACATGTAAAACAAGAGAATGGGCTAACCTGGTGGTTTCTGTACTTAAGCAAAAGCTTAAATCTTTCCACGAAGTAAAAGTTGAAATGTTCATCTCGGCGTAGCATATCTCCAGTTCTAAGCCAGCCTCCTTCCACCAGCACTTGTGATGTGACCTCAGGATTATTGTAGTAGCCCTGTAGTTCAGTTGCTTAAGTTTATAAAATGATGTATTGTAGATGATGATGAGTAGTAAATTATGGGTTATACGTTGGGGTTGTGGGGTCGAATCCCACTCGCCGTCGCTAATCTTGTTACCAGAGTTTTTTTTTCTGGTAAGGAGGCAAAGTCTCAACTCGCAATGCCTCAATAATTAAGCGGAAAGTGGGGAACGAAAGCATCTAAAAAAATATTTTTCTATTAATTACTTTCTTTTAATTAGATAACTCGCGCTATATTATAATTATTATCGACCCACCTTGAATATACCTGGTCCTTTAAGCCAAAGTTCTCCAGCCACGTTAGGTTCTGTAACTTCTTTTAAAGTTTCAGGGTTCACTAACTGTAAAAGTAATATATAATATGTTTCAAATAACTTATGGCTTGATCTTTATAATTTCTATATTATTAGAATAATGATATAAAATAGATGAAATGACTGTCTAAATAACCAATATAAAAGTAAGCAAAATAAAATGTAAAATGTAAAAATTGTTATCGAAAATGGACATAAGTATTTTAAGCAAAAAAAATATATCTAAAATATTACAGCGGTTATTGTAATATCTTAAATAATAATACCTTATAATTTATATTACGAAGAGCTGTACCCAACGACGTCGGACGAGTTGAGTTGAAATCGAATGCTATTCCAGATATTTCACTCATACCATAGATTACCAAAAGTTGAGTATTTGGAGATGCTATCTGAATAGGAAAAAACTTGAGTGCTTATTTCAAATAAACTAAATTTATAACTTAATATAGATATTAAGGTGGCAGTGCGGAAAATTTCAGTAATTACTTTTATTTTGATTAGACACTGTTTACTAACTTTATAGATTAATTTAATTAAAATTGGTTTAGCATTTTAATAGTGAAAGTATATATGAAGACAGATTTTTTGGAATTGTAAAATTATAAAATATTCCCATGTTTTAATACGAAGAATTGATATCTGTTCTGTGTATGGTTAGAAAAAATAATAGTGATGAACTACACAAACGAAAATCTTACCCTAATCTCTTCGATAAGGCCAGGATGAACAGCACTTCCGCCTGCCAAAAGGAATTCGAAGCAGCTAAAATCACATTTGTCGCGTTCTCCAGCTTTAAAGAACGATGTCAACATGTTAGGACTGGCCATTGCGTATCTTGGCTGTAAATTAAAATTAACGATATAGAAATAATAATGTTAAAAGATAATTATACAAAAAGATCTAAATATCTGGATCAAATCTTTATTACATATTAATATTCTATATTAAATAACATATTATTATTTCTTATTTTAACCTTATATTTGTTAATGATATCATACGCGTGTTCTTGGGTCATAGGTAACGAAGACTGCAATCTTGTGTGTCGTATTATAGGAGAGAATACAAACTGGAATAACGCTGAGTACCACTGGATTGGAGAAAACACTATCGTCAATGGCGTCGGTGTTGGAAACGTGTCGTACATTGCCCTATAAAAATTTATATATTACTTTAATTTTATTAAAATTAAATAATTCTATAATTATTTTAAACCATTAATCTGTAATTATTAATAATTACCACATATAGGGAACAGTCACTGCGAAGTTTTTGTGCGTAACGGCAGCTGATTTAGGCAAGCCGGTGGTGCCGCTCGTTGCTATCAACAACGATACAGTTTCACTAGGCTCAAAATCTGATGCTCTGAAAATACCAGAAAATATAAATCATATAAATACTCGTATATGGTATACTAGCAATTAAGAGGCATAAAGAGGTTGGCGGGAAGCGGATGGGTCCGAAGAGCTGAGGATCGATCGGCCGATAGCAGCAATGGACAAAAGATGGCTGTTGATGATGATGATGATGATGATACTAGCAATCTAAACGCGGCTTCCTATAGTATATTGTAAGTATTTAAGTTAAAGAAAAAAATATTATAAGTTATTGTCATAATATAGCAAAGTAAATTATTTCTATATAAATGGGTCATGCGTCCTTCTGATGGTTATTAGTGTGGGTAAAAAAAGTTTCACCTAAATCCATTCTATCGATCGCCATTGAATGTGGAACAAGCCTCTATCCTCATAAATTTACATACTTATGTATTATAATTAATTTTAATATCCTAGCATTATTAGAAATCTATTCAATACATATATAAATATGTTTGTTATTATAATTACTTACTTAAAATCGTCAACTGAACCATCAGCACCATATTTGTTTAGAAAATCCGAAAAATTAATATTTTTGTCTCCTTCGTTAAAAGTTACAATTTTAGATTCAAATTCTAGACCTTTCAAAGCTAATTCAACATCGTCTTCTCTTTCTTTCTGGCAAAATATTATTTTCGGTTCATTGAATTTGAATGTGTGGTGAAGTTCGTCTAAAAGGGAAAAAATATTTATCATAACTTCATATGTAACTTCATATGCCTGAAGTTCACAAATATACTTGAAATAATAGCTGATTTATTTCATATTTAAGTTACTTATACTTATAGTATCTCAAATATTGACAGCCTTCTACTAAGTCTTATATAAAATACTAGCTTTTATCTACGGTTTCGTCCCAGGTGAATTTTCACTAGGAAATTACTAAGGTTTCCCCCAGGATATACGACCCCCCAATGAATACGGTTACGTCGAAACGATCAATGGTGTATAATATGGCCTAATTAGACATAACCTTCTTAGGTATATGAAATGTACAGTAAAAAAATCAATTCAAACTTCGTAGTTTTAAATATATTCCTGTATAAGTTCCTGTGCTTCGCACGATCAACCATACATAATGTTTAGGCTTATACGAGTAATATGATGAGTATAGTATATATTTAGAGGCCGTAGTGGACTGTAACGCGACGGTTGTGTTTCGATCCCCACTCGAGGAAGTGAAATATTTATTTACGTTTATATTTCCATTTCTTCCTTCAGGTGTCGAGGCAAAACGCGGCTTTGAGTTCTGACACTCAGCACGCAATGCCACCAGAATTCGGTCGAAAGTGGGGAACGGAGTGTCTTAACACTAGGTTCAGAGGCAGACCTCTGTGTGCGGGTTACAGCGTGAATTATATGTTAGAACATAGATATAGGATGGACGGACGCACATTTTTTTCGCACGATTAAACAGTTTTATATATCCATACTAATCTATACTAATATAATAAAGCGGAAGAGTTTGTTTGTTTGTTTGTTTGTTTGAACGCTAACATCTCTGGATCTACTGGTCCGATTTACTTTGTTTTTGTTTTGTATGAAAGCTGCATTCTTCAGAAGTGCTATAGGCTATATAACATTACACATATAAACTAATATATTTTAAAGTACTTTCTAATTTGACATGCAATTTATTCTGCCATGTTAATAACAACCGGCGCGTCGCTACGCGACCGTTACCGCGACATTTTGACATTCATCCTTATGAAAATAAATATAAAAGTCACTTTTAGCATTTTATCTAGATTGAAATTATTGTTAACTGTATAACATTCTAATAAATAATTAAGGAGATGACACCGATTCGAAATGACCTAGTTTTCGGGCGGCATAGTATGAATATGACCGACGAGAACGGGCAAATGACGTTGACGGTTTTATAAATTTTCCAACTATTGTTAATTTTATGCAATTATTTGCTGTTTATAATTAATTTAAACTACACTTTGGTTCTCTTCTTCTTTTCTTGGCGTAGTGTTAAGTTTCGTCCTGGGATTTTATTTGATATTGCTCGCAAATATAATCCTATTTAATATAGAAAAATGTTTAATTATTTCATAGAGTCGATATCTATGTACGCACGCACGGAAAACTTTAGGTACATTTTCTAATATTAAGAATATCCTTTAATTACTTTTAGTTCTTTTGTTGGTACATTTCAATAAGACAGATATGTTTTCTAATAATATGTCTCTACTTTACTGTAGTGTAGTACTGTTATTATTCTTTTTGATTATTCAAGCTTATATTTTCTTACTAATTCTGTTGAAAACTGATAATAATTTCATAAATATATTTAATAAATATTCTTATATTTCAAGCAGGCGTAGCCGCGTCCGGGTCCGCTAGTACTTACAATAAAGGCCGTCGTAGCGCAGAGGTACGAACGTGTGACTGTAAGCGCGACAGTTTGGTTTCGATTCCATCTCGTGGGATTGAATTATTGCTTATTTATATTTTCATTTCTTCGCTTTAGTAACAACGCAAAGAGCGTGTGAGGAAGCTGGCAGTGAAGAATGGAGTCTCTTAACATCCCCCAATTGAGTATCGAATAAACAACCATGAATATAAAAAATCTAAAAATCGGTCACAAAATAAACTAGAATGTGGCAACTGCCAATGGAATTACCGAGGAGTACTAAAACAGAGTTTACTTTAGTTTGAAACAGTTGGGGTGCTTGGTTTGTGTTAACTATGCGTATACACCTAAAAGTTCGTAACTGAAAATCTAAATTTATACCTAAAATGGCGACAAAAGATTACAATTAAGTGATTTATTTAGATAATGGCCGGGGCAATTAGGTAATTTTGTTTGTTTATGTGTTAATTTTACTTATATATTATTTTAGGCTACAAGCTTGCGCCTGTAAACAGGCGGGTTGAAGGTTCGATTTCCGTTCGTAGAAATAAAACATTTTATATTTTCATTTCTTAGCTCTGATAATAGAAAAAGAGTGTTTATAGGGAACGAGGAAACGTATAGCGCGATGCAGTTTTCTTTATAATGAGTGTAACTTACACTTAATTTTTATAGCTTTTCTAAAAAAAATGTTTCTCTCACCATCCAGGAAATGCAATGAAAAGATAAAAAATCCATGCTCATGTCATGAAGTTTTCCATAGCTTTTTAGCAGAATTGAGTTAAGCAACAAACTTGTAAGATTCGTACTAATTCAGACGTATTATCTAAGAGTGCGTAAGTGCCATTTCTTTTCAAGATGTAGATTGAATCATTACGGTCAGGTCGTTAGGGGCTGAGAACTTTCACTTTATCAAAATCAAGATATTCTTAATTCATTTAGGCCATTACGAACACTTTTGAATCGTCAAGTTGTATAAAAATGTCAGTAGTGTCTTACAGAAACCTGCGACCGGCACAGGAGGCAGTTCTGCTGCCTGCTGAAGAACCAGCACGAAATTCAAAATTTACTCTGTCTTTATCATATAGAATAAGTTTTTAAGTGCCATATTTTTACTTTCTCTATTTTGTCTTTGTTAAGATAGACATATATATCGTATATCTGTATATATAAAATAGAAAGGTCACTCACTCATCACGAAATCTCAGAATGTACAAATGCTAGGAATCAAAAATTTTGCATAGGAGTTATTTATAGGACGTAGGTGCTCGCTAAGACGGGAATTGCCAATATTCGACTTCTAAAGGGTTGTTTTTGGGGTTGAAAGTTTTTATGAAACTTCGTTACTACAAATGCTAGGAGTTTCAAATTTTGCATGGACGTCACTTATAGGACGTAGGTACTCATGGAGACAGAAATTAACAATAACATAGTTCACGCTGACGAAGCTGCGGGCGGGCAGCTAGTATTTTAATAAAATGACGAGTAATGCCCTTGTTGATAGTATATTTATCTTATCACAGTTCTTCTTAATATATATTTTTTAGTTAACGCGGGATACAAAGAATTATGTAATGATGAGATATTTGTTAGGATATGACTGTGCTCTTTAAGTATTATACCTGTTTGGCAATGTCAAAGTCAAAGAATTTTATATAGAACTAGCGCCCGCGGCTTCGCCTGCGTGAACTACGTTATTATTAATTACTGTCTCCATGAGTACTTACGTCCTATAATTAACGTCCATGTAAAATTTGAGACTCCTAGCATTTGTAGTAACGAAGTTTCATACAAACTTTCAGCCCCAAAAACAGCCCCTTAGAAGTCGAATATTGCAAATTCCCGTCTTAGCGAGCACCTACGTCCTATAAATAACTCCTATGCAAAATTTGAGATTCCTAGCACATGTGATGAGATTTCGTGATGAGTGAGTGACCTTTCGATTTTATATAGGTATATATTATATAGATAAGTTACACAATTTTTTGGACGTTAAATAATTCACCGCCATTTAGAATTTAGATAATAAGTAAGGAGGAGTAAGGAATCTTTATGAGTTAAAAGCAGCTACATTGCCCCAAAGTATTTTACTTTATTCTATGAAAGTAGATAAAGTAAACAAGGCCAGTTCCACGAAAGATGATCTGAGCTGAGTTAATTCTATTAGCTAATTTGTCAATAAGAAGTATCCACTATAATTTTGAGAAATTTTGGTGATACCGAGAAAGGCTGTAGAACCAACAGGATCCACGACTTCACCAATAAAGAATACATCAGCTTTACCTATTTTCATATCCGGTGTTATGAAAATTATATATATATATTTTTTAATATTGATAAAAAAAAACACTAAAGTACCCTACCCATTCTTGTCTAATGGAATGCTGTCGATTTCAAAATCCCCTTAGAAAAAATAACAATTTGTCCATATTCAAGTATTTTATACTTACTGACACCCAAAGTCATGTCAATGCCGGCAACACCTGCTCCTATATATAATGCTGCGTACATCGGTATAGTCAGATGAACATGATTAGGAGCCATGAGGAGGACCACATCTCCATGTTTTATACCAAGCTTTCTGAAGGCAGTCGCACATTGTACGGATCTCTTTAATGTTGATTGAAAATTTTCTTTTTCGTCTGTAGCACCATCGATCTAAAGATGAATAATAATGTATAGAAGGAAATAGACAGAAACCATTGAAGTTTAAGTAACTATAGTTGAAGTAGTCACATACAAATGTCGTGAGATTTGACGGGTGTTTGTTCCACCTTGACGAAAGAAATACTCAACAGCTTTAGTTGAAATACAGTCATATTTACTAGCTGAGGTGGCTTCGCCCGCTTGAACTATACGAATATTTATTAACTATACTTATGAAATTATTTTCGCTTTAGGGGGTGAATTCCAGTAAACCCTGAAACGCGTGTTTAATTTAATATTTTTTTGAGTAGAGATTTCAAATTTTATAAAAATCGGCGGCTATTTAAAAATTTATCCATCATAATTTTCAGCCCTTATTTCACCCCTTCAGGGTTAAAACTTTCAAAATCCCTCGTTATGAAAATAAACAACTGTCCAAATTTCACGTTTCTATCATCAGCGGTTACGGCTATCCGTGCGTTTTACCTCAGTCAGTGGGAACATATTCTTTTATATACTCGAGATATGTGTTACATAAAAGTAACACATAGGCGGGCAAAGTCGGGTATGGGTCGCTAGTATTGTAAATCAACATATATAATTGTATAAATTGTTTGTGTGGCAGTTGTTAGTTTGAACCTTAGTTGGAAAATTGTACCTAAGATTTTTAAAATGATTTTACAGCAGCTATAATTGAAGAAACTTAGATTTTTTTTAATCTTTAAATTTAACGTAGCGTACTTAACACAAAACATATAAAAAATTGAACAGAAAGTGTCGGTGAAACGGAGTGACACGGAGTGTCTTAACACTTGATTCACTTCGTAATACATGCAGAAAATCACATTAAAAAAAAACAGAAGAAAAAGAAAAAAATAATAATCACCGTCAATATAAATTCCGGATCATCCTTCAATCCACGCAATATAAGCTTGCCCAGGTGATGCCTGTCACTCGGTATGCCAGTCTCCGCGACCACTCTCGAACTTAGCTCCTGCATGTACCAATGCACAGCGTCACTTGTATGGTTTCTTAGTGCCATTTCTCTTTACTAAAGCAAAAATTTATTTTTTAATATGTATTATAGAGAATAAGTTTTGACATGATAATCGATCGATAAGCGAATTGAAATAACATGACTTATTTCCCGCTTAAGCGGAGCGTGCAAGCGAGTGCGCGGTACCAATGAAACTATCCATTAATTGTTACTTGTAATTAAATAGCGCATAGTAATTATTATGCATGGGACTCAAGCGTGGAAATTGTGTACTGACTGTAAGCGCGACGGTAGTGGGTTTGATTCTCACGCTGAGGAATTATTATTTATTAATACTTTAATAAAGATTCAAAGGGCGCAGGACCGGACGGAGTGGCGAGAATTAGGGGAGGCCTATGTCTAGCAGTGGACGTTGAAAGGCTGATGGATGGATGGATACTTTAGTGTCTTCGCTTTGGGTCGGTAACTTTCAACTTTAACCGGGAGGGCAGTTCTAGCGCAGAAGGGGCACAAGCGTGTGAATGTAAACGCGACAGGGTGCGAATTCGTTTCCCAATTGAGGAAATGAAGTACTTCATATTTTCATTTCTTTGCTCTGATATCGTGGCTAAGCGCGGCGTTAAGTTCCGTCACTCAAAACGCAATGCCTCCAGAATTCAGCAGACAGTGAAAGCGGAAAGTGGAGTGTCTTAACACTAGGTTCTCAATGCTTACTCTGCTATATGCAGGATACAGCATTAAGTTAAATAATAAAGCTATACTATAGCCCACCTCTAAGTTATTTTTGGTATACTAAGAGTTTCTAAAGTACCTATTTATTACAAGAAAACACGCACTATGTTTGCTAATAAAATATTATGCTTCTTATCTTGTTTATATTTTCATAGGGGCAACTAAGATAATATGTTTTGCTTGTATTTGCTATATCGTTTTCGCTATAAATCTCATTTATTCCTTTTAATATGAAAATCTCCAAAATTATTTGTTATCTCGTTACTAAAGTTAATAAAAAAAATATGACGTAATATTTATTACTTACATAATTCTAGAATTAGATGTTTCTTAAACCGACCTAAGGTTGTAAATGATAACTCTGGAATAATGACATACCAGCTATGAATGCTATGCTTATTATAAGAAGGTAATTTGAGCTATTTATGTTCAAGATTGTTTTTGTTCTTTATTTATGGCGTTCCGAGCGTGTCAGTTCAGCACTAACCACTTCATCACGTTGAATGGAGAACACACCAAGGAGAACGTACGGTAGAAAAGAGACAATATTATATAAGAGGAGAATGCAAATTGAACTTGAGAAGCAAGAAAAAAAACCATCAAACCCTAGAGTACTTTCCATGAACTGTTGTCAAATTTGGCGTTTTTGCTTTTGCTGCATTTTGCATGAAATTTGCCTTGCATATGCTGCTATAGGTTTTGATATGTAATCAAAACCTATAGGGTACTCCTCGTGGACCAGTGGTTATGAAGTTTGGCACGAGATGAGAACTTGAAATACATAAAGGAAAAAACTAACTATAGAAAATTTCATATGAATTTAATAAAATACTAAACTGTGACTGGAAACGCGACTTCTTTTTTTTTTGTAAGCTCTTGCTGTCCTTGTCGCATTAATTTGGTCCATTGCTGACACTGGTATCCATGAGAAAAGCACATAAGCCTTAAATCTGCATTAAGTACATATATGTGTGCGATAAATGGACGAATAACTTTAAAACCCACCATTAAGGATTACGATGATTCTTTTTTATTGGAAAGATAGATAAGGTAGAGTAGATTGCTTAAAGTATGGCTAGGTTCTGCTAGATTAGGTAAGATCCGGTTGAAATTCTATTACTTACAATGCACTATCGTACCAAATAAGATTTATGATTGGGAAATCATTAACCAATATTGATAATAGCATGTTTTTTATATACAAGTTAACGATTGTTTAACAAAATCACATACAAACACACATATATACATTATTCAGTAATTTCATTGCACATATTTTAATACACATAATGCACACACACACACATTACACTGTACTTGTACACTCTATAGATGTTAATAATTTTTATTGTACTTTTTAATTTGCAACTATAAATAACTAAATACTGGCAAAATATGATCAGAATTTTACAAACATTGAGACGAAGAACTAAAACTCTATATTGTAAATATTTATAAAAGTACGTCGTTCTAGCACTAGCTGACGATATTTAAAAAAAACATTAATTATAGCTATAAATTTTAGAAATGACTTAGAGAATACAAAATATTTAAATACAGGTAGTATCTATATTACAACACTATCGGACACGAACTGCGACTTTGAAGATATTATATATATATATATATATATATATATATCTTAAAGATATAAATAAAAATAACTTTTTATGTAAATTAAAAATGGATATTTTATTGATATACGTATATATACAAAGTATATATGTTTAATTACTTTAAATAAGCGTTATTTTACTAGAAATCGATGCGGAAGAAGAGGAATAATTTAATATAATGAATACCCAACCCAGAATAGCTATAGAATATTTATTAAGTTATAAAAAATTTAAATTTACCTGTTTTAATATTTAAGAATTTAATCAAAGTCAATGAAACTATAAGAAACATTACATTAAGTTAAAATAAATCTATATATCTATAGTTCCTAATTATAAACAAAATCGCCTTCAAACTACATTAGATTGAAGGTTGCACTTAAATTACTGTTTTGAAAGCGTTAATTGATATTTTTTACTAATTTTAGAATTAATATAAAATATGGTGGAATTTTGTTTTTTATTTAAAATATATTTGCGAAATTAGAATAAGGAATGACACGCTGTTACTTACGTATGAATAGCACTAGCTCTAGATAGAGTATGGCTAGACGTCACAGCACTTATGCTCTTTCGAATAAATAACTGCTTCGTACATCTTATCAGCACAGTCGACCCCGAGTCATTTGATTATTGTAAGATGAAATGTAGAATGTTCCTATTAAGATACGTCCATTCTCCATTTTCTGTCAAATTCTCAAGGCACTGCGTGTAGAGTCGCGGAACTCAACGCTGCATTTTAGCTCTTTAACAAAGCGTGGAAATTAATATATAAACATTTCATACACCGAAATGGCAATCGAACTCACATCTTTTCGCCTTTACAGTCAATCATTTCTAAAATATGTTTTTGTTTCAATGTTTGGTTATTTATTTTACTTACGTATATTATATTATATATGTATTTATGTCCAAATAATATAAGATACAAATTAATATAAGCTTATATAATTGTTCATTACTTTTTAAAATCATATTGGAAATTGCTAAACGTACAAGACTTAAATTTGTAAGAATGTTCTAACTTCTTATACAGTTAACGTAAACATGATTTTTGTAAACTAGATTCTCACTGGAGAAAATATTTTATTATATATTCATTTATCTGCTCTGACAATACGCGGCGTTTAGTTCTAACACTTATCAAATACAGTCTTGAAAAAAAAATTGGCAACGAAGTGTCTGATCACTAAAATCTTCTTGTCTATTCTGTTATTTAATATTAAAAAGTAAGAATAGTCTCAAAGTAAGAATGGAATTATTATTTGTGCATATTACAAATTATTTTTATTGTTTCTAGATAAGATATTATGGGGTACTCGACGACAGATATAACATCCACTACTATTACAAAATAATAATAACACTTAGTAAGTAATATACAGGTGACCTTGGCTGCCCATGCCAGAATTGCAATAAAGATATAAAGATATAGATCCCCACTCGAGGAAAGGAAATATGTATTTAAATTTATCTTTAATTTTAAAATTTCATTTCAATATATAAATGCTATCTATTCAATTTTATGCGATTTAATATATGAATTATAATATTTTAAACTGTTAAACACAAGTAACTACGTTAATAACGTTTATCGTCATCTTTTGAAATAACAAATAAGTATTATGAAGCAACGATATAATTCTGTTATTGTACACATTTAATTTCATTAAATAAAGTAGATCTACATTAAATAAAGTAAGAAGTTGAAAAACCTTGAAGCATTAGCAAATAGGAAGACAATTATATAGAAATATTGCAAGGATAAAATATGTATTAGTTATATTATATCTAACTTATAGACTCACAATGGCTGTGCAGGCGAATTAAATCGGCGATTTTTTTCATTAAGTTCAATACATTTAATGTGGCTACAGTGATGTATGATTTGAAATTTGAACTTTCATTTTGATATTTTTAATATCAACCTTCAATGGAACTTATATTTTATTTATTTATTTAGGCTTGCTAGGGCCTATTATATGTTAAAAATATGTTTATATTACAAGTACAACGTTGTATCAAAAAAACGTAACCCATTTGAAAGCAAATATACCTAAATACCATCAACACCATCTTACATTTCTTTTCGTGGGAGCTATGGAATGGAATGGCCTAACTATAGCAGCATTTCCAGGTCAATATGAACTTGAGTACTTTCAAAAAGCGTCTATCTCCACCTCAAAGGCCGGCAACGCACCTGTTGCTTCTCTGGTGTTATACGTGATCGTGAGCAGCGGGTGATCACTTATCCTCAGGTGACCAGTACGCTCGTTTGCCTTATCTTTTCCATAAAAAAAAACTACACTGTGTCTAGCTTTGACAACTTAGTACTTAAAAAATACAGTGATACATAAAATAAATAAAAGAAAAAATAAAAGTAAATATAAGAATACATAAGAAATATAATAAAACATATATATTTTGTATTTTTTGTTATTTGATACTTCCTTAAAAAAACATGTTACATAAATGATGAAGGAAATATTATGTCCTTATTCCTTACATATGTCCTCCTTACCCACCGTTACCCACTTTCGCCGAATTTTGGAGGCATTACAGTGTTTGAAAGGAAGTAAATAAAAATTTTTGTTTGATTTCTCTCTTTATTTGATTTAGATCTTTCAGTCTCGTTAATTATTCTCTTCCCACTGTCATAGCGAGTTGTTTCAATTTTAGTCTATCTATTTTGGATGTGGCTGTAGTTGGAAATTCCTTTACAAATATAACTCCTCCTCTCAACTGCTTTGTATCTGTTAACGAGTCTGTAAAATTTTAATTAAATATAAGCATAATATAATTCTTTAACAAAGTCAAAAATGCCTAACTAAATTTATATATAAATATTTTTATGAACAAGCATGTAGATGCAGAATAACAGGCAATAAAAACAAGTGATATAATTATTGCAATTGAGAAAAATTTTTCATTATCTTGTGTATTTTAGACAGTTTAAATATTGACAGTGTAATTAAATAATGTAGAAATCATTTCGCACGACAGGAAATCGAAAATTGAATCGACATTGAAGCTTAATTGCAGGGTTTTATCTACAAGGACTATTGTTTGGATTTTTTTTTACTTTTTATCATTCTCTGGTAAGTACGTACTTTTAACTAGATCTTTAATATCTAATGCAGTGACTTTAGTATCGTCCTTTGCAATTACAACAGCTACGGGCAAATCTCCACATTCCTCATCGGGTATACCAGTCACCGCAACGTCTGCTACGCCTGGATGCTTAATGATTACTCTTTCCAGTTCTGTAGGAGATACCTGAAATGATTTAGATTTATACGTAAATATTACTATTTTACTTAATAATACGAGTATATTAATGCGTTTATTAAGAAATATAGAAAAATATTTACACTAAGGTGTCTAAAGTATCTTCTCTAAAGACTCGTGAGACAATGAAATTGAAAGAAACTGTGGCTAATATTTTATTTATACCTGATGATTTCTATACTTCAATAGTAATTTCAAGCGACCTTCAAAGTAGAAGTTACAATGTTCATCTCTGTACACAATGTCTCCTGTTTTCAACCATCCATCCTCATCGAAAGCCAGTTTAGTCATTTCTGGATTATTGTAATACCCCTAAAAGGCAAAACCCAATACATTTTTATTACATCGTAATAAAATTAAAAAATATTCATATGTTTAACACATGATGGATTCGAAAAAGTAAGATTTTAACTTATGCCTTCATAATCATTGTAGAAAAGTGCTATTAACTTAAAACCACTTACCTTGCTAACAGTAGGGCCTTTTAATCGCAATTCACCAGACTTATGTGGTTGGCTTATATCTTCATTTGTTTCCACATCGACAATCTGAAATAAAAAAAAGATTTATTTTAGAACAAAAATGTTATTAAGTTTTCCAAGAACTACATATGTTTTTTTTTGGAAAAATTAATAACTTTACATTTTTTACAAAATTTACATTTTTTATATATAATATCATAAAATAATATCACTAACTTTATATTCTAAATGACATAGAGGTTTTCCAATAGAACGAGTGTTACGAGTTGAAAATGCTGGCAGGGCAGACAATCCAGATGTTTCTGTCATGCCGTATCCGATTTGAATGTTTGCTTGCGGAGTTTCTCTCTACAATTAAAAAAGTATGAGGTAAAAGTTTTCTTACTATCATTTTAATCAGATATATGTATCAGTTTAATTAGTATGCACATAATATTTTTAAGAATACACCAAAGAACAGGATTAGTGAAACAATTTTTCTTTTGGCTATTTTTATGTGGCGTATCTATTCAAAATGCATAAAATTTAAAAAATCGTTTTAGTTTAGTTGTTCAAAGTTATTTTCATAAATTAATGGAATTGTCAGAACTTAATTATTTTGGACTTAATTATATTGAAAATATTATAAATATATACAAAATGGCTTCAGTATTAAGGCAGAAAAATAGTGGTAATCACCATCACGCTGTATCCCGCACACAGCAGGGTAGGCAGAGGGAACCTAGTTCCTAGGGAGGGAACCTGCTTCGTTCCCCACTTTCTGCCGATTTTTTAATATTTTTTTAACAGTGGTAATTTAAAATAATATACACTTACCCTAACTTGCTCTATCAATTTCTCAGATACAGCACTGCCCCCTATCAGAATATGTTTGAAGGAAGAAAAATCACCATTGTTTTTCTCACAATACCTTAATAAACTTGTTATTAACGTGGAGCTTATTATAATAAACTCTGGCTGCAAAATATAAGTTTAGAACATTAGAGATAGAGTAAATAGTCTTTATTATATGGTTTTATTGACTTCAGTAGACGTCAAATTAAAGGTTTATTATTAAGCATTAAATTTCAGTCGATGTAAAACTCAATACTTTTCATGTTATTTGTTATTTCATAAATTAATGACAGAATATTTTAAATTGTAGAAGTACCGCACAAAATAATTTTTGTGGATTTCAAATTTTTATTTCCATTTCCTTAGGTATTTGGAGAAATGCACTCTCCAAATAACTCGTATATGAAATTTTAAACTTCTCCGCTCAGTAGTTTCGGCTGCGCATTGTTTGACAATCACTCAGTATGATATTGAATATAAAACACAATCCTAATATCGTTTTAGATAATCAGCAGTCCGCTAGACGGCCGCAAGCCGAGGTTCGAGTCCCGCAGGGGACGCCCTTGCCGCCGTCGACTCCTCGCAAGCAGACACATAGTGCTTACAAACTTTAAGGGACAAAGTAACAACCCAAACCTCAAATTTAAAAAAAAAAACGCTTTAGAAACAGAAAATAGATCAGGAATCGTACCTTATACTTTTTTACAAGAAAATTAACATGATCGGACGTTGTTGGAGCTGATGTCTGCACTCGCGTATATTTCACTATCGGTGCCATAACGAACTGAAATACCGCCGTTATCCATTGAAGGGGCGATACGAGTAAGCAAGAATCTATTGACCCTGGAATCTTATTGTAACAATAGCTGAAAAAAAAAATATTGTATGTTTCATACGTTCTCATATTTAGGTATTTATTTGACTACGACATAATCTATATTTATAAAATCGAAAGATCACTCACTCATCACGAAATCTCAGAAACTACATATGCTAGGAATCTGAAATTTTGCATAGGAGTTACTTATAGGACGTAGGTGCTCGCTAAGACGGGAATTTGTAATATTCGACTTGTAAGGAGTTGTTTTTGGGGTTGAAAGTTTGTATGAAACTTCGTTACTACAAATGCTAGGAGCCTCAAATTTTGCATGGACGTCACTTATAGGACGTAGATATACATGGAGACAGAAATTAATAATAACATAGTTCACGCAGGCGAAGCCGCGGGCGGGCCGCTAGTATATGTATATATTATTTGATAGGACCAACCAAAAATATAGCATATCACTGTTACAATTTATAAAACTAAAATACTTTAGGTTTTATACGAGTATGTAAACTAGTTAGTGTATATTACATATTTATTTACTTATATTTACTTAAATGTACTGATTTAAAATTACATGTAAATTAATGAGTGGTTTTTTTTATCTTATTTCAAAAATATTCGATACTTACAAAACGCCAGGGAAACTAATAAATATATTTTGATGTGTTAGCATAACTGATTTAGGTACTCCGGTAGATCCACTAGTTGCACCTAATATTAAATTCGTTTCTTTTGGGTCAAAGTCTGCTGGTCTAAAATTAATAAAATATTAAAATCCTTCAAAGTAAAGGTAAAGTTTTAAATATCATCATTATTTTGAAGGTATACAGTTTTTTCTTTCCACTCTCGAGCAATGTAAGAAATTTTCTGCGGTAATTGTATTTTTACTTTTGTTTTCGGGTGTACATTTTAATATTTAATACAAGCAAAATAAAGGAAAAACGACTGCTTTGATTTTTAAAATTTCATTAAGTTAATTCCATGTATATTACATTAATTGAAATAACTAAGATCATACTTAAACGCTTCTACAGTAGTATCGTCTGAATGCTTGTCCAAAAATTCCGAAAAGCTCATAAAATCTTTTTTCTCTCCAAATGTTACAATTTGAGCTGTCATGTCCAGCAGTTTCAAAGCCTCCTCGACGTTCTTCACATTGAAATGTTCACAAAATATTATTTTAGGTTCAACATATTTTAATGTGTCTTTCAGCTCAACTAAAAATAATATATATATGAAAATAAAGTATATATGTATATTGTACATATATTTTACTTGTGGATGATAGTTTGGTTTACCTTATTTATCATTTATTCGTTTTACAATCATTGAATATAATGGTTTCTTAATACATGGAGGCCAGTCCTGGCGCAGGGGCAGAAAGAGTGACTGTAAACACAACTGGTTCTGGGTGCGATCCCCACTCGAGGAAATGAAATATTTATTGAATTTAATTTATACTTTCATTTCTTCGCTTTGAATCCGGTGGAAAATGGGGAACGGAGTGTCTTAACACTAGATTCTCCCGCACACTTTAACACAAATAAGAATTGGAACACTTATATACTGTATATTAGATACTGATATCCACTCAATTTTTGAGCTTAATTTGCTGCTACGAATTATAATGGCTTGTGTTGATTTGTTTGGATTAACAAGAAGGCCAAAGAAAAATTTGTCCAGGATTCCACAGCAACGAGGTCATTTTACTATAAGCTATTTATTGTAATTTATAGTAAAATGACATCTGTATGTTTCGTAAATGTATAGTTCATAGAAGTCATCAACGTATCTCATGAGTTACGAAATATAACTGATTGTTTGCTTGCGTAGTTATTTTTATAAGACAGTTAACTTTAATCGTAAAATTCTTAACATATACTCGTATTATTTTAATGCATCTACCAATTCATTAAGTTTCATTTTCATAAAGATATCTTCCATAGATAATATCGTGAAAATAAACTTTCCTCTCCAGGAATATGAAGATGACAGGAATGTAAGTACTTAAATTAAAATTTTAAATCTTAGTTAAATCATTAAGTTAAGTTAACAAAACTGAATAAATTTAATAATATTTAGGACTTTTTGAATTCTTTGAATATCTTTTGGCTTCGTCCGCTTAAAATTAGCATCATATTTCAGCTAAACGATACAAAATATGTACAATTCAATACAAATTTTCACATTTATTATATTAGTAGGATACTTATAAAATACATAATATATATATAGCTAACATTTAACTTACGTATTCCTAAATCCATATCTATCCCTGCCACATTGAGACCTAAGTAGAAGGCAGCGTACATGGGTATGCAAAGGTCAAGATGATTAGGTGCCATAATGACGACAACATCTTGGTATTTCAGTCCCATGTTCCTGAAGGCTGTCGCACATCGGACTGACCTCTCCAGAGCTGATTTAAATGTTTCCTTTTCGTCTGTTGCTCCGTCTATCTGTTAATATCAGCCTTAAATATATTATATTGCCGTAGAAATATTTGGACATGGTGGACCTTGATCTCCTTTCTTTGGATATTAGTGTCGAAAGTATAAGTTTCTTTATACTCGTATATTATGGTTAAATCTTTTTTTCAGCATCACGCTGTATCCCGCAAATAGCAGGGTAGGCAGAGGGAACCTAGTGTTCGCAAATTCCGCAATTTCTGATGCGTGAAGTATTACGACACCTGTAACGATTGGCGGCTGAAGGTGGCTAATTCAACGCCGCGCTTTGTCTTGGAGACCAGAGTGAAGAAATGGAAATATTTCATTTCCTGAATGAGAATCGAACACGCAACTGTCACGTCTACAGGTATGTCGTGACAGCCTTCTTAATGCATGATAACAATTTAAAATGCCATTAACCTAATCCTCGTTAGTTGTTATCTTAAATTAGCTAATTGTGTAAAAAATTAAGAGCAATTATTTTTGCCACAAAAAAGTAGGCAAGGCGCCGGAGGCCTGGCGCACTGCTAGAAACGTATGACTATAAATACGACAGGTTATGGGTTTGATTCCCCCTCGAGGAAAGGAAATATTAAATATTTTTATTTCTTTGCTCTGGTTTCAAGGCAAAGCGAGGCGTTAGGTAATGTTACTCGTCACGCAATGCCACCAGAATTCGGCAAAAAGTGGGGAAAGGAGTGTTTTAACACTAGGTTCCCTCTGCCTACCCTGCTACATGCGGGGTACAGCGTGAAGCTGATTTTTTTATATACTATAAAATATGGAAAAGAAACGGTACCTGCATAATTAAATCTGGGGCATCTTTCAAGCTTCTGAGTATTAATTTCCCCACATGATATCTGTCACTTGCTGTACCTGATTGGACCACCACTCTCGATGCTAGTTCATGAAGATAAGACAGTATTGCGTTGGACATCATTTCAGCAATTTCTTTTTCATTCATTAAAAAAAATAATAATTAAAAAGTCATCAGCGTTAGAAACACATGGAGATACTGATTGCAACCGTCGTAACTTATAGTGAACGAAGACGAGCTGATAATAGATCTTGGACGAGACGACGACACTCATGTACTGTCACGTAACAAAAGCACTGAAAATATTAATATTAAAACTATGTTTAAAACATACACATAAGAGCAATTTTGAATTTAATATTGTATATAGAAAATATTTGAAATCCGGATAACCAGATTTATTACATATATATTTTTTAGTTTCATGCATGTAGAAAGGTAGGCAACAGGGAACCTGGGAACCTAGTGTTAAGACACTGCGTTGCTCATTAAGACACTTCTGTTTCACACTTTCCACCAGATTATAGAGGCGTGTTAAGTAGCGGCCTCGTTGCCAAAGTAAGGAAATGTAAATATATATAAATATTTCATTAAATAATAATTCGGGAATAGAACCCAGAACCGTCACGTATATAATCGCACGTCTGCGTATATTTTGTTATTGTATAATTATATTTCTAATCCCAATATATCAGGCGTACAAAAACATTTTGTGAGATTGCTTTTAATAGCTTCTTTCTATTTTAAATAATTATTGAATTAAAAGTGTTTAAGTTAAGCATATTACATTAAACAAAAGTATTTATCGAAAATACTAATATTTAACTAACACTTAAACTTACATTAGATATGTACTTAATACTACAAATTCATGTATATCTGGTTCAAGAAATTTCTTTTTAATTATTCTATAAATAATGATATGATAAAGTAAATCTATCTATCTACGAGTATATTTACTATATATATAAAATCGAAAGGTCACTCACTCACTCATCCCGAAATCTCAGAAACTACATGTGCTAGGAATTTCAAATTTTGAAGAGAAGTTACTTTTAGGACGTATGCTAAGGCGGGAATTTGTAATATTCGACTTCTAAGGGGTAGTTTTTGGAGTTGAAAGTTTGTATGAAACTTCGTTACTACAAATGCTAGGAGTCTCAAATTTTGCATGGACGTCACTTATAGGACCTAGGTACTCATGGAGACAGAAATTAATAATAACGTAGTTCACACAGGCGAAGCCGCGGGCGGGTCGCTAGTGAATTATATATACGCGATATTACTATTTTCATATTATAAAATTGTCATCAGCTGAATTATTGTATTAAATGTTTGTTAATTATACTTCCTTTAATTTCCGTTAATTTGCGAAATTAAGATAATTTAAAGTTCTTTCGGAGTTTTAGGGCTTTGTGATCTCGTTTCGAGCTACTATTGTGTTGTTATAATAAAAATGTTTATTTTTCAAAGATTTATTGTTAAGTTTATTGTCGGCAGTATCTTTAAGTTTATAGGGGTATTGCACAAGTATTATTATATTCTCCATAAACACGCTAAATCAGTGCCCTGAATTTATTCGCTACAAATGCAATTGTAAAATAATGTTCCACTATTGTTTTGTAGCGTATAAATAACCAAATTAAATATATAATAAAAGAATTGAATATAAGGTCTCATTTCATTAGCATCACCCCGATGCTATAGCCCACATTGGTGATCCCGACGTCTTAGTAACATCGCCATAATTCTCGTCGCCCACATTGGTGACCCCGACGAAAGGTATCCCGACGGGGGGTACCCTACTAGTTACAGCCTGACGTGACAGTCCACATTGGCGATCCTCTAGACTTCAGCCCGAAGCTATCGACGAGACCGAGGCAATGATCCAATCAACTCCCGTGGTGCTACATTGATTACCACGTAAACCGGACTTCAACCCAACGACCGCCCGACACAAATCTTCATAAATTTGGTGAGTGCACTTCCAATCGGCTTCCCACAAGCGGGTCTCACCGGTTAAAATTTCAAGACGCAACATCCCACCAAACTCATAAAATGAGATTTTCGAGGCAAGATCGAACATGCAAATCAAATAAAAGCTGATGAAGTAATGGAAAATACCAAGTTTTACGAAGGCAGCGATTTTTAAAAAAAACCAAGGAATAATTTATGACTAGATATGCGCGATAACAGATTAGTCGACAGCATTACAGGATTATTACATCCGAAAAGGATAATTAATTCTGGCACTCTGAAATTAAGACTATCAATGTTTAAGCGCCTTTAAATAAACACAAGTATGGTAGAACGAAGAAACTAGGGAAACTTCTCAGTCAGTAGAGAATCATGACACTGACTGCGCCCTCCCCGCACGCACCGCCATCGATAATTACCGAGGCATCCCAAGCAGGGTCGTAGCCCGAAGCCGTCCACAGCGACAATTAAACAATAAATGGTAAATTGTAATTTTCTTTCCAAGGTATATACTGCGCAATTTTCGAAAAAGAATATACAGTATATTACACCACGCAACGCATCCAGGATTCAGAACAATAAGAATAATGTAAACAGGTCATTATTTCTGACCTGGTATGGAATACTCAAGTACGTGGACAACACGAAGCTATCGTGTCAAAAGGTGGAACTCTCACGTGACAACAATTCGTCACTTATGCTATTCCCCGAATTCGAACGGGTTGAAAACTTTCGTGCGCACTCTACCGGTACGTAGAACCAATCGATACATAATTACGGTCATTGACCTACTCACGCCAGCCTTCATCGCCAACGCAGCAGCCGACGACAGCAAACACCGCATCGAGTACGAGGTCCGGGCGAAGAAAACAACTTGTGGATCAATTTAGTTTATAGGCATAATATTTTATTTTGTTTATTTTATATTCTGTTTGGCACATTTTTTTTCCCAAAGGGTATTATTTATATTCTCTATAAACACGCTAAATCAGCGCCCTGAATTCATTCGCTACAAATGCAATTGTGAAATAACGTTCCACTATTGTTTTGTAGCGTTAACCAAATTAAATATATAATAAAAGAGTTGAATGTGAAGTCTCGTCTCATCAACGTCGTCACGATCTCGTAGCCCACAAGTTCATTCGATAATTTAACACTTGTGCTTGTATAATGCATAAAGCTATTTCAATAAAATAACCATTTTATATGAATTTGGATTTAATAAAATTTTACATAAATTCCACTAAATTTCCTTCAATATGCAGTTCTATTCTCTATTAGATGTCATCGCAAGTTTTTTAACTTTTGTTCTATCAATTTTTGACGTTGAAGTTGTTGGAATAACTGTGGCAAATATAACTCCGCCTCTCAATTGTTTTGCATCTGACAACGTATCTGAAAATATATATATATATATATTACTATAAATAATATCGATTCCCGAAGAAGTGAAATATTTATTTACGTTTATATTTCCATTTCTTCGCTCTGGTGTCGTGGCAAAGTGCGGCGTTGAGTTCTACTACTCAACACACAATGCCTTCAGAATTCGGCAGAAAGTAGGGAACGGAGTGTTCTTACACCACGTTCCTACTGCCTATCCTGCTGTGTGCGGAATACGGTGTGAAGCTGATTTTAATAATAATAAATAGATACGAAATGCAAGAGCACCTTTGTAAAAACGCTTACAGGATCGATCTCATGTAAATATTTCTGTTCACAACAATATAGGTCGCTTATTGAGAGATTATCATAATTAAGCAATAATTATGATAATCTCTCAATAAGCGACTTAAAGGTAGCTATGGCGTGCATTTATGTCAACAAAACCCTAAAATAAGTGTCTATTTTAACGATACAACTTACTTTTAACTAAATCTTTGATTTCTTGTGCGGTAACAACAGCTCCGTCAAGGAGAACTACTACAGCGACAGGTAAATCCTCACAAATAGGGTCAGGGACAGCAGTCACGGCTACATTAAAAACTCCTGGATGCTTTAAAATAAGATCTTCAATTTCTATAGGATATACCTAAAATGAAATAAAGGAAAGTGGGGGATATTAAAGTGCCGAAAGTGTATATGGGGAATGGAGTGTTTTCAGTCGTTAAGATAAATGCAAATTTTATTTATTATTAGCTTTGCGCTGTATCTCGCACACAGCAGGGTAGGCAGAGGGAACTTAGTCCATTCGCAATTTTATAAACTATTTTATTTCATATATAAATTAAAATATATATTATATGAGAAAATCATTTCATAAAATAAACTAAAGAAAAAAACATACTGGTTGATTGTTGTATTTCATTAATAACTTTAGACGATCTACGAAGTAGAAATTGCAGTTATGATCTCTGTAAAAGAGGTCACCAGTTTTGAACCATCCTTCTTCATCCAAATCTGTGGCATTCATGTCAGAGTTGTTGTAGTATCCCTAAAAAAAGACACAGAATAAATATCCATTTCTTAGGTAAGATTAATATAAATAATAAGTTAATAACTGAATTCAATGTCAATTTCAGGTACCTTTATAACACTTGGTCCTTTTAAAAGTAATTCTCCAGGCACATTTGGTTCAAATATTGTTTTATTCGTATCTGGGTCGACTATCTAAAAGAAAAAAATAATAAGAGAAAAAAATTATAAATTATAACTACAGAAATAGTTTATTAAACATCTCGTCTATTCTCATATTCAACTGGAACCGGAATAAAATATATCAAATGATGGCAACCTCTGCTAGCGCCACTTATTTTCCAGTCAACCTTATGTGTTATAGTATTGAGAAAAAAGTAAGCTTTGATTTGACCTATAAATTACAAAAAAACACATGATTGGAATTAATTAAAATTAAGTGACCTGTTTAAACCAGACAACCTTGGGCTTGTGACAGACTGAGAGCAGGCAACCATTGTTTTTCCAATTCCTTATGGGATTCACATAAAAAACATGTGAGTGCATTTTTTTCCAAAAATGCACTATGAAATTTTTTATTAAAGGTGATTGCGGCAGGATTCTTCTAGACTACCCTAGTATAATCTAATCTAATATCATATATTATTCTTAAAAATAAGTTTCATTAAAAAACAGATTCCTGCAGGTTTAAACACACTCTGCACTCTAATAGTGTAATTAATGACATATTTATAATGTAGTTTATTTTATTTTTTGTGTAATTAGCATTTTTTAAAATACAAAATGGAAATAAAGATATATTTAAGTTTTCTTACTTTACATTGTAGATGGTTATGCGGCAACCCAATAGAACCTGGGGGCGCGAACTTATCGTTGTTGAATAATCCTGAAATTTCGGTCATTCCATAGCCAATTTTGACATCACAGAATGGGGCGAATTTCTGAAATTTGTCGAATATAATATAGAAAGCTAAATAATATTATGCTTATATATCTGTATCAGAATTTAAAATTATTTTAAAATAACATGTAAGTTTTACTATATAAATTAATTTCTGAAAAATAACACTTGAGAGAACGTAACTTCATGATAAAAGGCAATTAAAGGACTGAAAAATATCAAAATGCTTTTGTGTTTAGTAATATAAAATGTTACTGAAATGTTTTTACCTTAAGCTCCTCTAGGAGTTTCTTAGAAGCGGCGCTACCAGCTATGAAGCATAGTTCTAGCGACGATATATCGAAATGTATGTCCGATTTAAGTAACGAATTTAGAAATGGTGGACTCATAATTGTGAAATGTGGCTGAAATGAAGATGTTCCATTCAATATTAAAAGTAGTGTAACAAAAGGAAACTTTTATAATTCCAACTGTATATGCCGGTGACTGGAATATCAATACTTAGACAACACTTTCTGCTAACTCCATTAGTGCGGTGGTAGAAAAGAAATATCGATCTCGTTTCGATTCTCAATTTCTCGTCATTATTACCTTAAGTACTTCTTGAAAGAAAATTTTTCTCAGAGCCAAAAATATCATCTTTTTTTATTAGTTCTAACAAAACAAAGAATAAAATATATTTTCTTAGTTACCTTATATTTTTTAAATAACATAGAAACATGTGTTAAAGTAGTTGGAGCTGAAGTCTGTAACCTCGTGTATTTCATAATAGGCGATAATATGTTCTGGAACATTGCACCTATCCAATGAATAGGAGACAGAACCAGACCAACTTCAAAAGGCGTCGGAAATTTTAATCGGCTGCATCTGAAATTTGAACAGGCTTTAATACTTAGGATTCTTGATATTTAAGATCACATCATTAATTTAATTAAAAATCAATTAAGAGCTGTTATTTTAATTACCAAAAAATAAGAACTTTTGCAAATAAATAAGACTAATTATTTTAACATCAATGGGAAAGATTTATGCTTATTTTATTTTATTTTCTTAGCTGCGGTATTATAATTAAATAACTATTCAACGCTCTTGATATTCCAAAAATATATTTTATTTGATTGAAATGAGTGGCAAAACTTAACGCCATTAGTTTTCTAGAGGAGAGAAATAAAAATATTTCGTTTTTCTAAGTGAGGATAGAATACACAGCATGTTTGCAGTCGAGCTAAATTAACCTTTGAAAATGATTTATCTATATTATAATTAAATATAATTTATATATTTATTTATATTACAATATATAGGGAAATCCGATATATATATTCTTATGCGTCAGTGGTGTTAATTTTGGCATTCCTGTTGAGCCACTTGTCAAGATTAGAAGAGCGTTAGTTGATGATGGGTCGAAATCGGCAGGTCTGCAAAAAATAAACATAGACTCACTTATTAAGTTGAAAAATCTAAATATAAATTAAAACTATGCATAATAATTGAATATAGAAATATTTCTATTCTTTTCATAAGAAAATATAATTATTGTGTTTTTACTTTTCATACTCACTTGTAATCTTCTACTGGAATATCATCAGTATATTTATTTATAAGTTCTGCGAAACACAGATGCTCTTCGTTTTCGCTAAATGTAATAATAATCGTCGATAAATGTAACATTTCTAAAGACTCTGTAATGTTTTTGACGCAGGAATTTTCACAAAATATGATTTTGGGAACAGCACATTTTAGCATATGTCGAAGTTCACCTAAAATTAATAATAATAATAATAATAAAAGTATTTATTGCACATTACGAAAAAAATTATCTAATTATATAATTACGAAAAGAATATTAATTAATATCACTTTACTTTCATTCTACATAGCGCACATGGTAGGGTAGACATACGGAACCTGGAAAAATAGTATAGGGAGTCCGTTCCCATTAAGACATTTCCATTCACTATTTTCCATCGAATTCCGGACACATTTGGAGTGTTGAGTGGCAAAACTCAATGCCGAGCGTTGCCTCGTTACAAGAGCGGGAAAATAAAAAAATAAACATTTAATATCCCCGAAAGGGAATTGAAGCCACGACCGTGCATGTTTACGTGAGTCCCTGAGCCACGCTACCAATTAACGCTAATAATAATTAAATAAGGTGCCTTACTACAGATACAATTCCATGTCTGTTCTTGAAAATAGCTGTGCTTTGCTCTACTGGGATCGGTCTATTATTACTGACAGGTATATTGTTGCCAATAGACCTGATATAGTACTAGTAGACCGAGTGGCGCGCCGCGCAGTGATTGTCGACGTTACTATCCCACATGATGACAATCTCGTGAAGGCCGAAAAAGAAAAACTATCTAAATATTTGGACCTAGCCCATGAGATTACCGCCATGTGGGATGTCAGTGCGACTATCATTGTGCCGATAGTGGTTTCAGTTAACGGTTTAATAGCGAAAAGTCTCGACCAACACCTTAGCTGTTGGATCAAGAACCGGATACAGAAGGCAGTGTTACTTGAGACGGCGCGTATTGTGCGGATGTTCCTCTCTCTGGGGCCCTAACCACAGATGGCTTGGACCTTTGTCCCGCCCTCGGAAGAGTGGTTTTTTATATTTTTAAATGTATTCTTTTTATAATAATTTATATTTAAAAATGTAAAATTGATTCACTAGTTTAATAAAAGTATATTCAAATTAAATAATATGTATCTCATACTGGCGCATGTCGTACCTCAGTTGTGACCGAGTTGACGACCAGACCTACTAATTCGTCTACAAGTCCGATCGTCGCTGGAGGAAAATTATTTTCATTTCCCTATTAATAACATAGTAATAGACAGTCTAAAAAACGTCTTTCTGCCTTCGTCCTCGCTGTGCGGAGTAAGGCATTATGCTAGAAAATCACTTTAAAGCTAACTAAACCTAATTTGATTCAATACTTATGACGACTATTAATGGAGTTTAATAGATATCGTACTGGTGTCTAAATTTTTCGGTAGTCGGCTATGCTATTTTTGATTGGATTTTGTTTGAAATATTATAAAAAAATACATCTATTAGTTAATTTTGAAAAAGTATTTTACACTTAAAAACTTCTTAATATACAGGGTGGAATTGTCAGCACCACTTTAAATGAAACTACAGTTTTAACTACTCTATAAAAGCCTAATATAATTCAGAAAAAAAATAATTCCGAAAAATGAAAAAGTTTTTTTTTCAAACAAAATAAATAATAAAATTATCGTTTTAAAATAAAACGCCATTTGTAAAGTGTAACATAAGCACGCACACACTTACCTGTCAAAGCGGCAACGTCGCATACGTATGTGTGCGTCACACGAAATACAGGTATGGGTATAAATCGTGAAATGAATCCTACGTCCAAACTGTTGAGGTACATTGAATAATTTCTTTAGTTCTAGGTTTGAATTATTTTACTCTATATGCAGTTCCAGTAAAAGGAGCGCTGCCTCTTCCATCCCGTATAACATACTAACTGTGAGTAGAATTTATATCAATTCCCACGACGTTTACTCCCAAATACAAGGCAGCATACATCGGGATTGTAATATCAAGGTGGTTGGGTCCCATTAAAACAATCACATCATGTTGCTTCAAGCCCAGTTTGCTTAGAGCTATAGCACAGCGAATGGATCTGTGCATTACTGATCTAAATGTCTCTTTTTCACCGGTAGCTCCATCCATCTGTCATATTTAAAAAGATCATTATGTTATCGTCACTACATCACTAAATAATATGTACGTATTATAAAACAAAGGTGCGGCATGGGTCTGTCTATTCACGACACACATAAAACACAGCTGCATGGATTTTCATGGTGTTTTCACTAATAGGTACTCTATTAGTGAAAACAGCAACCAATGACGGAGTATTTTTTACTAATACTAGATTTTCTTAGTTTCACGCTGTATTCCGCACATAGCACCTCTCCATGTTCGTTCCCAAGACACTTCGTTCCCTATTAAGACATTTCTGTTCCCCAAATTCAGCCGATCCCTTATGGCATTGCGTATTGAGTGCCAAAATTCAACGCCCCGTTTTACTGTCGTTACCAGAGCGAAGATATGAAAAGATTAAATATTTCGTTTTTCTGAGTGGGAATCGAACCCACAATCTTTGCGATTATAGTCACCCTCTTGTGCTCATGTGGTACGACGACTTTGATTAATATATACATAAATATACATTATAATTAATATTGGAAATTACTACCACTTTTAATATTGAATCTTATACAAATCATGACAGCTACCTGCATTATCATATCAGGAACATCTTTGAAGCACTGAAGTACTATTTTGCCGAGATGATATCTGTCGTTAGGGTTCCCAGTTTGGGCGACGACTCGTGATGTTAACTCGTGGAGGTACCACCACACCGCATCAGATGTTCCGGAAACCATTGCTACTTATGATTAGAAAATACACACACATGTATTAAAATAATATTTGTATACATTTATAATTATATGTACTTGTAGGTACGAACCCCAATATTTTAATAGTAATAAATGTGTAAATTTTGGTCCTATACTGAACTGAACTGCCAAACGCAATTTAATACATTTAATCATTGAAAAGCGTTTGCTTTTATATTTTCATTATATAATATATTGTAAAAGTACATTTATAGGCCGATAGTACAAATATATGTAATATTATAAACTAGTGGCTTCCACGTGACTTCGCCCGCTTGTTATATAAACATTAGTTTAATATGATTTTAGTATATTTAGGGAACATTAGTTATTTTTTTTATACTTACCTATACTTTTCTCCTTCTAGTCTTTAATTGTTTGATTTTCCATTAGTCGTATTTAATAGAAAAATGTTTAGTAATTTCAAATCTATCTAGGTAAGCGTTCGGTACACGCGGTCCCACGTAAATCCTGAACTGATAAAAACAATAGTTTATACGTTGTTCTAAAACTTAAAAAAGAAGGCTCAATCTTTCACTGAAAGTTCCATAAAAAACGGTTTAGCTTTTCTAAAGATTAGCCAACAGAACAATCAAAATTGTTTATTTGTGTTTTACCATCGTGTAGATAAATTGGATACTCGAAAAAGCAAGAATTTATATGTATCGATTGTAATTTAAGCAATACATAATGATATTTTTGGGTTTAATCAGTAGTCAGTAGTTGCATATATTATAGCAGCGAATATTAATGGCCAATTAATAAGTTTGAATTAAAAACTTACAAATTTTGATATAATACTGAGGCTAGCAAATGTATTAAGAATGTTTCAATTCCAACCTGTAGTTCCAGTTATTGGCGGCATTCAACCAAGCTCTTTAGCATTAACGGTGGTTTTGGGTTAGATATCCACTCGATTACTATTATTATAGCATTGTATTCTCTAGATTGTATTGACTAGCTGATAGTTGTGTCTGTAAAAAAAAACATGTATTCTCTATGCCTGCCTTGCTGGAATGCATTAAACTTAAAAATAATTTATATCGAGGAAATGAATAATATACGCCCAAAAAACTTGTAAAAATATGTATAATTGTATTATCAGTACAGTTCAACAACCGACAAATAAATTTGAAAAAACAGTTTTAATTTAAGTAAGCCACTCCTTAATTAAGTAATTGATAACTGTCTGCCAGCTGCCAGCTAATGTAAAATAAACCATTGACTTTGAAAAGAGCAACTGTTGAGTTTCTTGCCGTCTCTTCTCAGCAGAACTGCCTTCCGAACCGGTGGCGGTGGTAGCTTTTTGTTGACATGTACATTCGACGATTCAAAAGTGCTTTTATAGTTTATTTGAATAAAGAATATTTGTGTTTCAAGCCTGCGTGGTAGTTTTATATTCATACCATGACTCAATACTGCTGGCAAACATCTATTTCAATAAAAAAATAATAATTAGATTTTACATTAAATAAATTTGAAATTTTAATTAATTCTCTTCAATATTGAGTTTCTTAATCTCTATTTAATGCCATTGCAAGTTTTTTTAGTTTTATTCTATCAATTTTTGACGTTGAAGTTGTTGGAAGTTCTGAGACAAATAGAACTCCGCCTCTCAATTGCTTTACGTCTGACAGGGTGTCTGGAAAGAATTGAAATTAATAAAATAATTAATGCAAAATGAAAGAATGAGAGTATAAATAAAGCTCATGTCATATAAAACAGATCTTCATTTAATCGTAAAACACTTACTTTTAACTAAATCTTTGATTTCTTTTGCGGTAACGACAGCTCCATCGCGAAGAACAACTACAGCGACAGGTAAATCGCCACAGATTGGGTCAGGCACGCCGGTCACGGCTACATTCAAGACTCCTGGATGTTCTAAAATAACATCTTCAATTTCTATAGGAAATACCTAAAATCAAATAAACCTATTTAATCTACGTTAAATATACCAGTTGATTTTACAGAAGTGTAGTTAGTAGATTCCTGTTCCTGTGCCTGTAACATTTTATTCCATTCATAAAGAGATAAAAGGAATGTAAGTAAAAGTCAGTTGTCAATTTATTCGATAAAGTAAATAAAGAAAAAAATTACTGGATGATTATTGTACTTAAGTAATAACTTAAGGCGATCCATAAAGTAAAAGTTGTAATTATTATCTCTATAAACGAGGTCTCCAGTTTTAAACCATCCATCTTCATCCAAAGCTGCGGCATTCATATCGGGGTTGTTGTAATATCCCTAAAATAAAGATATCCAACTTTATATTAATTTATATTAAAATAATTATATTAATTTACGATATTAATAATTAATAAATTAATTATATTTATTAATATCAGGTACCTTAGTAATGCTCGGTCCTTTTAAAAGTAATTCTCCAGGCAAATTTGGTTCAGATATTGTTTCATTCGTTTCTGGATCAACTATCTAAAAGAATATATCTGTATCATTCATAGAGAATACAATAAAGCAAATAAAATCTCATCCAGTTCTAAATATTGAAATTTTAAATTTTATTGAAATTCTTAGAAAAAACTACTAAATATTGATTAGATCTCAGCCTTTTAATACTAGATGAATAGTTCTAATTTTATTTCATTACTAGCGACCCCCTCGCGGCTTGCCCGCTTTAACTACTAAATTGTTCATATAATATATGTTTGCAAAGCACTTAAGATAATGTGTAAATTAATTTAACCCTAATGCAACCCGCATTTTCGTAGTTCTAATAAGGATTTTCCAATTGTTTTAAAATAAACACAAATAAATAACACAAACAACAGAAAACATAAACGAAAGAAATTATAAACAATAGACTATCTACTATTCTCTTACCCAAAAATACTTAAATGAAAGATGTAACCAACTATGTCGCGCGTACATTATAATTATTGGATAACTCCAAAATACGTGCAATCACTTCTAAATTTACTTTGCCAGTAGTAGCTCCGAACGACATCAGGGCCTTGGTTCTCTGACGGTTAATGCTGTTAGCCCTATTGGCTTTTACAGCGACACCGGTTGGGTAGGGAAGAGGGTACTCTGTCCCTGATGAAAAGCAAGCACTACGTGGCTGCCTGTGAGGAAAATTAAATAGAATGCATCGGCCGGGAATCGAACCCGGGCCGGCCGCGTGGCAGCCGAGCATTTTACCACTGAACCACCGATGCGTGTAAGGTAGGCGGGCGCGGCGGACGCAAAACGTCGCGGGGGGCGGAGGGACGAATGGCGAGTGGCGAGCCGTTTCGCAGCAAGGATTTTTTGATATTGTAACAACTTCTAAAGTACTTATTAAAATGAAAAACAGTAAAAGACAGTTTTGATCTACATTAAATGGCCAACGTAACTAATATACTTATTTATATGCTGAGAGCAAGGGATAAGTGAAACATAGCTGATGTGTCAACGGCGTGATGTGTCAACAATTAATTGCGTTTTTCTCTAAAACTATTCGCAGCTTCGAAATAGTGTAAAAAGCAAATTGTATCTTCGTTTAACGTTAAAAAATAATAAAGTATTTTAAAGGATAAAGATTAATACCATTATGGAAAAATATCCCTCACATTAAAAAATATATTGAAATTATTATTTTTTAGACAGAAATATGATCACTACACGTTATCCTTAAAAGATACGAATATGCTGTCGCGGACTTTTTTGTAGATCTTATTAAGAGAAATAATACTCCAGTACATTATTTTCATGTAGTACTTACCATTAAAGCAGCGCATGCGCGAAAGTGTATCAACGGGTAGGACTTTATACACATTTATCTTATTTATGTTAACTTACATAAGAATGTACAAATAATAAACTATATATAAACCTTCCCTGAGAAATACTCGACCTAATGGTGAAAACCGCATCAAAATCCGTTGGGTGGTTTAGAAGAAGAAGAGTTAGAAAGTTCAGACAGACACGAAAAGCGACTTTGTTTTATAAGATATAGGATATTCTAGTCTTCTAATATTTTTTATGATGTAAAGATAAAAACAGCTTAAGCTTGAATATATATTGAAAAAATCAGCTTCACGCTGTATCCCGCACACAGCAGGGTAGGCAGAAGGAACCTAGTGTTAAAACACTAACGAAGGATATTGAAGCGGAGAAAATAAATTACTATGATTATTTAAACACTGATATATTTTGTTGTTTAATCTTTATTATCAAAGACTAAAACGCTAGAAATATTAATTTCCGTGACCTTACCTTCCATTGTAGATGATTAAGCGGCAACCCAATAGAGCCTAGAGGCGAGAGCATATCCACATTGAATAATCCTGAAATTTCGCTCATTCCGTAGGCAATTTTCACATCACAGTGGGGGGCGGCTTTCTGATAAATTTATACTAATATAATATGAAAAGTCTAACCATATTGATATAGCTTCTATTTTGACAATTAAAGATTATAAAAAAAGGTGTAAGTTTCTATATAATACAAAGGAAAATTATATTAGAGATTTTTAACTGTTTTAAACAAAATATACAGATCACTATTAGATATTTGAACAAAAAAAGACTAAATGGGATGCAAGGGGAAACTGATATACTATGCAGTAATCTATATATATAAAAGGACTTGTCCTCGCTGACTGCGGTAAGACGCACGCACAGCCGTTACCGCTGAAGGTAGAAACGTGAAATTTGGACAGATGTTTACTTTTGTAATCTGGACATCCCCTTGAAGAAGACAAGAAGAAGTGATTGTGAAAAATTTCAACCCTAAAGGGGTAAAATAGGGGGTTGAATGTTTGTATGGAAAAAAGATTAAATCGCCACCGATTTGTATAAAATTTTAAATTTAGATTTTTAAAAGTATTTAATTGAACACGTTTTCCATCGTTTTCTAGAATTCTCCCCCTAAGGGTGCAAATAAGGGGTTGAAAGTTTGTATGGGAAAATCTTTAAATCGCCACCGATTTGTATAAAATTTGAAATTTAGACTCTTAAAAATATTTGATTAAATACATGTTTCGTGTTTTAATAGAATTCACCCCTAAATAAGCAAGCGAAGCTACGCGCGTCCGCTAGTATAAAATATTATTAAAATATATTTTACCTTAACCTCCTCAAGGAGTTTCTTAGAAACGGCGCTACCTAGTATAAAGCAGCATTGAAGCGACGATATATCGGTGTGTATGTCCGATTTAAGTAATGATATCATAAATGGTGGGCTCATCATTGTAAAATGTGGCTGAAATGTGCAAAAGATATATTTTTCAAAACTAATAACAAATTCAAAAGTGTCACCATTGAAGCACGTTCTAGAACCAGTCGAGATATTTTAGCGTTTTGCAGAGCGACCTCACGGTTGAACATCTCCTATAACATTATCATCTGCCATATATCTGTTTCATCTGTTCTACGTATATTTATTTACATTTCCATTGAGATCTGCCACTCTACCTGCAATGCCTCCAGAATGCGGCTTAAAGCGGGGAACGGAGTGTCTTAACACTAGGTTTTCTCTGCCTACTGCATATTCTACGCATAATTGTCACATTTCATCATTATAAGAAAACAAGACGTGGCTAAAGTTAAATTTCTTAAAACTCAATATAAGCTGTTCATAATTCGATTTAGAATCTTCAGTCAGTACTAAATAAGTAAAAATGATTTCTAAATTGTAACATATTACTAATATATATATATAAGATAAAGGAGCAAAAATATAATTTAAAGTTACCTTATATTTTATAAATAACATAGAAACATGTGTGACAGTAAGTGGAGCTGAAGTCTGTAACCTCGTGTATTTCATAATAGGCGATAATATGTTCTGGAACATTGCACCCGTCCAGTGAATAGGAGATAGAACCAGACCGATTTCAAAGGGCGTTGGAAATTTCAATTGGCTGGATCTGAAATGGAATTTTTCTTAGCCTTTAATTTAAATGAAAGTAAAATGTGAGTTGTAATTATTTTTAGCTTAATAGGTTAAAAATTGCAACGCTTATTAATACAAATAACTACGAATGTTAGAAGATACCTAATAGAAATCTTATTCATCTTGTATGTATATTTTCTTTAACAGTTTTTCTTGCTCCAAGTTTTATTCTCAAAGCTATACTTTACCTTAACAGATGGAAAAAATTAAAATAATTCATTTATCCGATTGGAGGCAGAACCCATAAAAAAAATTTAACATATTGTAACTATATAATAAAATATAATTAATTTAATATTACACTAAGTAAGGAAATCCGATAAATATATTTTCGTGCGTCAGTGCTGCTAGCTTCGACATGCCTGTAGACCCGCTTGTCAAGACTAGGAGAGCGTTAGTTAAAGTTGGATCGAAATCGACAGGTCTGCAAAAAATTATATTTCACTAAATTATACCATTTTGAAACTGGAAAATTATTAAAGGTTGATGAGGTTGAAGGTGATTGAGTTAATAAAGGTATTTAAATTAACAGAAGAAGTAAATATATTATATCTTTTTATTTTTCATACTCACTTGTAATTTTCTACTGGACTATCATCACTATATTTATCCATAAATTCGGAAAAACATAGATGTGTGTCGTTTTCACTAAATGTAATAATATTCGTTGATAAATTTAAAATTTGTAAAGCCTCTTTAATATTTTTGACGCTTGAATTCTCACAGAAGACGATTTTGGGAACAACAAATTTCAGTATATGTCGGAGTTCACCTAAAAGTAACATTTATAATAAAAAATAATAAGTAGATATCGTCAATCGAGGAAAATTATTTTCATGCCCCCAATTAAGGAGGTAAGGCCACTCAATGTATTTTATTGAAGCGGTAAATGGAGTGTCATGACACTAGGTTCTAAAGAAAACTTATACTGTACTATTTACTTGCATCTATGTTTATTTCATTTTAAGATGAATTAATGAAATTTAATTAAATAAAAATTTAGTTCTACTATATTTTTTAGTTTAAACTTTGTCTCCAATAACTTCATAATAAAAAAAATTCTACCATATTTGTAGATTGATTTAAAAAAATATATCAACAAAACAACTTTTAGCTTTTCTTAAGATTTATTATACTTACTGACACGGTAGTTTACATCAAATCCCACTACAGTTACTCCCAAATATAGGGCGGCATACATCGGGATTGTAATGTCAAGATGGTTGGGTCCCATTAAAACGATCACATCATGTTGCTTCAAGCCCAGTTTGCTTAGAGCTATAGCACAGCGGATGGATCTGTGCATTACTGATCTAAATGTCTCTTTTTCACCGGTAGCTCCATCTATCTATATTTTTATGGTTAAAAACATTAATAAATATAAAAGCTAAAAATAACATTAAATTCAAACACTCACACATACACACATACAATTTAATTTAATTAGAATTTATTTTTAATATCTTCTCTGTATACAATAAAAGGATAGAAAAGTCAATTCTGTACATAAAATAAAAAATTAGGTATAGAACCAAGAAAAACCACTCAGCAGAATTCCAGAATTCGTCAGAAATTAGAGAAAGGAAATGTCTTGTCTTGTTTAACACTTGGTTCCCAGGTTCCCTTTGCTTATCCTGCTATGTGCGGGATATAGATTGAAGAAGAAAAAAACCATTTTTACAAATTACCCAGTTTGATAGCTGAAGGTTTAATTTGTTTATCTTCAATTTCCTTACAGTTAAAACTTCACGCTCAACGCCACTCAACATGGAATGTCTTGACAATTCGGCAGAAAATGGGGAGCGGAGTATCTCTAAGCGCTTGGTTCCCTTTGCCTACTACGCGGGAAAATTATAAAAAAATGGTAACTACCTGCATTATCATATCAGGAGCATCTTTGAAGCACTGAAGTATTATTTTGCCGAGATGATATCTGTCGTTAGGATTCCCAGTTTGGGCGACGACTCGCGATGTTAACTCGTGGAGGTACCACCATACTGCATCAGATGTCCCAGAAACCATTGCTAATTATAACTTTGGATTTTTTTTGACAGTTTCAAAAATTTGCCTAAAATAAAAATATTAACAAATTACATAAAAGTAATAAAAAAGAAAGTAACGAAATATATATACATTTTTTTCTTTTAAAAATAACATTTTAGTTGGTACAATTGAAGCTACATGCATAAATTTACGCGTCATTGTAGTGTGGGTACGAGTACTTAACTATTATTTTGCGATGAAGGAAGTTTTCAATTTGATCAACTCGCCTCAAAACTGTAGTTACAAATACTGAATGAAATTAAATATAAAACTGGACTCTGTGTGTCACAAAGAAAAAAGGGTACCCTATCGTAGCAACCATTACCAAGCACCCAGTAGTCTTATTAAATTTTAAATATAAGTCAAAAGAAAAAAAATACTGATATCACCGTATTATAACAAATATAAGAAAAAAAAATAGGTTATGTAAAACTCATTATTAAACCAAATGATCTAAAATCAACATTTTAATATATGTACTTTGAAAATTAAAAAATAATTGAATTGTAGCAACGCATAGTAAAATGGGACATACAAATGTCCATACATAAGAATTAGCGTTATTTTATTAATTAAATTTATATTATGAACCAAATTTTGTTGTAAGCATCACAGATTTTACAATTGTGATTTCCAAAAAAAAAAATGAGAAATGCTCATATAATTCATCTAAAATACATACCCTATTACTTTAATAGCAATAAATATTATATATAATAGTATATTTGTGGCCTTTACCGAACTGTACTGCTTTATGTAAACTCAATCTCTCTTTGTTAACCATTATTTTATTATTTTTAAGTATTTTTTTAAAAATCTTATCACATAGTAGATTAAGTACATGCGTACCGAATCGATAAAATCTAGATTTGATAGCTAAGTAATAAGCTTCTTATAATCTTTAAATTGTAGGTAACCCTTAACAATACTGATATAATAGTGAATATCGCATATCGCGTGTTATTTTTATTTCGAATTTTAGCTTCTATGTCGAATGTCAGCTTTTACTCCTGACTTCGCTCTTGTGGACAAATAACTAAGTATTGTTTGTAACACTAAAGTAACTGAAATAATTCAATTTATATGTACAGGTAACCTACAGGTATCTTTTAATAATCAAAGTACAATAAAAAAAAACACTGATCATAATTTTTGTGAATTTTATCAGATCTAATGTGATATTAGCGTGTAGTTAAAGTACAATAGATAAACTCAAAAATTACTAAACCGATTTTGATTAAGTTTAATATAATAACAAAGACTATGTTTCTAGTAAAAAAAACATAGTCAAAATAAAATTTGAAAAAACGTGAAGATATTTCAAAAAAAAAAAATGTGAACACAAATACAACAAAAAATCTTAAAATATTAAGTGCAAACCATTTTACATATTAAATTTCTTGCATTTTGCATTAACCGTAAGCGAATATAACACCGCATTACCGGACGAAGCCATTTGACAAAAACACTTTAGATTCACTCACTTGGTTTTGGATTTCAATTCACTTTGGAAATCCTAATCCGATTTTGATAAAATATAAACTATTGTTATTTGTGTATTAATTAATGTTCTCTTTGCCTACCTTGCTATATACAGGAGGTAAGCAAGATGCACGAATAATATATACACAAAAAGCCTGTAAAAATATGCACAATTTTATTATCATTGCAGTTCAACAACCGACAAATAAATTGAAGGTACGATTTCAAAAAAAATGAAAAAAAGTCGCGCAGGAAGTACACCAACTTGTTAATAAAGCCTATATGTAAAATTTGAGTGAATCTTGAGTTTTTAATTTTATTTCGAGGAAACTCTGTACTCGAAACCCATACGGATCACCGATTCGGTGATCTGTATGGGAGTCAGAGAAGTGGAGGAAGAGGCATGGCGTTACATTTAAACTGGTTCTTATAATACTTTTATGTTTTTGATGGGATTTTATTTAATATCTCACCAGTGCCTTAGGTATCACATTCAATAAATGCATTAACATCTTTATAATAATAATAATAATAACCCCCCCAAGGGATCACCTTGTCATGGTGGGGGGGGGGGGGGGCTTACGGATATTAGGTACAGGTTAATATTTAATGTTATAGCATCTAACTATACTATGTAATCACTAAGAATCGAAAAGTAATCACAGATATAATTTACGGCCGCTTCCCGGAGTTCGTCAAGGCGCACCTGGAGCTGACGCTGGGTGTCCTCAACTTACGGGCCGTCGGCGATGAGGAGCTGAGCAGGCGGGCCCTCATCTGGCTAGATCCCGAAAATATGATAGCCGAACAATCATCATCATTGTCACCAATTTCATCTCTTCATCCTTTCTCATCGCCTTCTTCATAAAATTATTCATACACATCTTCACCTACATCTTCATCTTCTCATTCAGAACGTAATATGATTTTGAAGGATGTTGTACAGGAGGCTAATGCCAATATATCTGTACCCACCTTCATGATCCTTAAAGTACGCAAGAAATGGAGTAGAGAAGTGAATGAATTTATCCTGCGTACATATTTACATCTTACATTACTAGAAACTCATACTAACACCTACCTTTTGCCGTTATATACCAAATTCATAGAAAAATATCCTCATATGAAAGTAACACGTCAACGAGTTGGAGATCAAGGAAGGGGTACGTAATAAATAATTGCCACAAAATGTAAAAGACAAAATTTATCAAGAAGTAAAAAAAGAACTAGAAAATATAATTTGTACAGACCAACAGCTTCAGACAAATAATAACATGTTAAATTCACAAGATGGGCAAAGAATGAAATGGAATGAACAATACAATGAAGCTATACTGAGAGCGTACTTTAAAATAACACGTTTAGAAACGAATAAGACAGCCTACAGAAAATACCTTCACCAAGACTTTATTACCAGATTTCCGCATGTATCCCACATTTCAGAGCAAAGACTAGCAGGCCAGAGGAGATCTATTGTCAAATATAAACTTTTATCCACCGAAATAATTGAAAATATTAGAAATCAAATAGCTGAAGAATTACAAATAGAGGTTCTAAATTATCAATCAGAGATTAATGTTCTTAATACAAATAATACCAACAATGAGGAATCAGATTACTTTAATAACTACACTGATGAATTACTAAATAATACAAATAACTGCAATCCAGATCCACTAAATTTAGAAAGAAATATAGAAACAGACAACACATTTAATGAATTGGCGTACTCTACGAATACTGAACCCACTAAAAGAAACCATATACCTAGATCACCCCAAAAATTGGCGCGAATAATAGAATATATAAACACAATATTGTTACCAGAATATATTAATAATGATACAACTTTTGAATCATCTCAAACCACGATATATTGTGCTGCGTGGACAGCAGTAAAAATAAATGGTGCAAAACTAAGAATTACACCAAATGTTATTGTTACAAAATCTAAAGTAAAGAAACCAAAATGGCAGACCCGACTCGAAAAAAAGTAAAAGATTTGAGAACTAAAATAGCTCAAATAACACAATTCATAAAAGGTAAAAGAAGTAAGATATTAATTCATCATGTAAATTTAATAAAAAGTAATTACAAAATCCATTCTACGCACCAAGAACCAAATACAGAACTATTGTATTTTCTCGACACCCTTAAACAAAAACTTACACTAACAAACAGTAGATTACAAAGATACAAAACATGTACATTGCGTAAAACTCAAAATAATCAGTTTTCCTCTAACGAGAAACAGTTTTACAGGAATCTAAATAATTCAACGAAAAATGATATAAAAAAAATCAGTACAAACTACACCTGCAGCAGATGATTTTCATAAGTATTGGACCTTAATCTGGGAAAATCCCGTTGAGCATAATTTCAGTTCAGACTGGTTTAATTATGAACAAATGCAAAATCAGATATGAAATTTGATAAAATAACTCTTGATATGTTGCAATTAACAATAGAAAAATTAAATTATTGGAAGGCACCTGGATCCGACTTTCTACAATTTTTGGTACAAGAAATGTACATATATACATAAACATCTTCTTAAGCACATTAATCACTTCATTCAAAATCCACATGATATGCCTGAATATTTTACAGTTGGAATCACATATATGATCATATATGTCTTAATCATCCCTCAAAGTATAGACCCATCACTTGTTTGCAATCAATATACAAAATAGTTACATCTTGCCTTGCAAAAATAATTTATAATTATTTAGAAGATAATAAGATCCTTGCAGAAGAACAAACAGGTTGCAAAAAGTTTAGCCAGGGTTGTAAAGAACAATTAATAGTTGATTAGTAGAATTAATAGCAGAAAGAACAATTAGGTGTTACTATAGATTCCAAACTCCAGTGGAACGCTCATCTGGAAGCACTTGCAGATAAACTCAGCTCTGCTGCGTTCGCAATTAAGAAAGTAAGATAAATGACGGACGTTAAAACTGCCCGAGTAGTCTACTTTAGCTATTTCCATAGTATTTTATCGTATGGAATGCTGCTATGGGGTAGTGCTTCAGATATCAATTCAATATTTATTCTCCAAAAAACAGCTGTGAGATATATTTATAATCTAAGAGCTCGAGATTCTCTGCGAGATGTTTTCAAAGATGCAGGTATTATTACAGTTGCTTCCCAATTTGTATATTATAACATTCTCTTTGTCCGACAAAATATACATTGTCATAGAAAAAATAGCGAAAGACATACGATAGGAACGAGAAATAAAGATAAGCTTGTTACACCAAGTTTTCGCCTCCGAAAAGTTAATAAATCCTTTATGGGTCTGAGTATACGTGTATATAATAAAATTCCTTAGTTTGCCACTACAGAAATTTTAAATGTCTGTAAAAAAATTCTAACAAGTAAAGCAACTGTTGAGTTTCTTGCCGGCTCTTCTCAGCAGAACTGCCTTCCGAACCGGTGGTAGCTTTTTGTTGACATGTATATTCGACGATTCAAAAGTGCTTTTATAGTTTATTTTAATAAATAATATTTTGAATTTGAATTTGAATTTGAATTCTGTAATATTAAAACAAGCCCAACAAAAGTAAAAAGACATTTTTACTATGTATATTGACTACAGGAAAGCTTATGATTCAATTCCACATTCTTGGTTATTACAAGTGTTAGATATATATAACATACACCCAACCATACAACAGTTTTTAAAATATACTATAAGCCAATGGACAACAAAATTAAAATTAACAAATGTAGATAACACGATAGGTACTGTTCCAATTAAAATCAAACGTGGTATATTTCAAGGCGACGCATTGAGTCCTTTGTGGTTCTGCCTTGCTTTGAATCCTTTGTCCGATATTTTAAATTCGGTACAAGCTGGATGTAAACTAAAATTCAATAATAATTCGGTAAACAAAACTAAATATAAGATAATAAATCACTTACTATATATGGACGATATTAAGTTATACGTTGAAACGAAAGAAGACCTAAATAATCTAGTAAATTTTCCCATGATATTTGTATGGAATTTGGAATAGACAAATGTAAAATTAATTTAAGTAAAGCAGGACAAAATTATATGCACGAGTATTTACTGAAGAATGGAGAACATATAGAATAGATTGATGGCGGCAGAGGGCTAATAGATATAGTAAACTTACACAACAAGCAGATAACAAACCTAAGAAAATATTTCCATTTTAAAAGTAACACATCCACATTTCATGAATCTATAGTAGAAAATGATTTAAAGCTCAGTACACTTAATCTTAAGGATAAGAAAAATACTAGAAAATAATCCAAACACAGAAAAACGCACTAAAATTCAAGAATGGGCCCGGAAATCTCTTCATGGAAGACATTTGAGCGAACTAAGTCAGAATTACGTCGACAAAACAGCGTCGAACGAATGGCTTTGACGCGGTGAACTCTTCCCTGAGACCGAAGGGATCATGATGGCGATCCAAGATCAGGTAATAGAAACGGAAAACTACCAAAAATATATTATAAAAAAGTCCAATTTAAATACCGATATATGTGGACAATATATAGCATAGGCATATGAATGCAATAGGGCTTCTGAAACGATAAAACATATAACCGGTGCTTGTATGTCAATCGCTCAGACTGATTACAAATACCGGCACGATCAAGTTGCACATATAATTCATCAGAAATTAGCAATAGAATACAAACTGAGTTCTTCATTACCAGTACCATATTACAAATACACCCCAGAATGTATATTGTTATATTTTGATAGAGCTATATTGACTGATAAAACTGTACCGTACAATAGACCGGACATCACATTCATAGATAAAATTAATAAACTGCACAAACTATAGACATTGCAATACTGAATCTTATAATTTACAAAACACTTCTTCAGAAAAACTTACTAAATATGAAGAATTAAAAGACGAAATCATTAGAATGTGGAAATTGAAAAAAGTAACAATAATACCAGTAGTTATTTCTAGCACAGGTGTCATTCCCAAAAATCTTCACCAATCCTTTAAAACATTAGATTTGCCCCCATATACTTATTACTCTACAAAAAGCAGCGATTATAAACACGTGCAGGATTGTTAGGAAATTTTTAAGCATCACAAACTGTTAATTTCATTATTCACATGTATTTATATATATATTTATATATTTGGCTTTCACTTGACTTAGGTCCGTGACTGTCAATATGCCTGTATTAATTTACCGAGACTACGAAGTAGAATAATAATAATAATAATACTTTATTGCACATGAATATATAATAAGTATATGTATACTTATTACTTAGTATATACTAAGTACTACACTGTTTTTGCAAGTACATAATTACTTGCAAAAACAGTGTAGTACATTTTTTTTACAGTACGGTCGGTTAAAGTTGGGTGTAGTAATTATTTTGAATGTAATGTTTGGCAAAAACACCACATTTTATTGAAAACTGATGCAGGTATGTTTGAAATTTAAACTGTAATTCACAGAAGGGTTACTCATGATTACATTACAGAAAAAAAATGAAGAAACAGTAATATTTGTAGTCTCAGGACCTTAAAAATCATCACAGGGTATCGGTTTTTCCGATATTTTTTAAAATCAATATAATATGAAAAATACAGGATAAAGATTTTTTTTATATATTTTTCTCATAACTGTCACGACTTGGTCTATCACCTGTTTTCGTTTTATCGTTGACTCCTGGGACACCCTGTATATATATATATATATATATATATCTTTTTTTTGTGTAAATTTTATATATATATATATAAAATTTACACAAAAAAAAGAAAAGAAAAAGAAAAAGAAGGATACAACTTTAATAGTTCATCATTTACAATTTATTAATATTTTTCTCAGTATGCATCTTTGGAATCATTTAAAATGATTTGCTCTGGATTTCAAAAACTAACTAAACTAACTTCTATTTTGTTGTTCTGCACCATTACTATTTTTTTATCAGCTTCACGCTGTATCCCGCACACTGCAGTTTAGGCAGAGGGGACCTAGTGTTAAGACACTCCGTTCCCCAATTTCTGCCGAATTCTGTAGGCGTTGCGTGCGGAGTGGTGGAACTCAACGAAGCGCTTTACCCAGAGCGAAGGAATTGCTTTTTGTACAAATGTATCAGTAGTAATATGTTTCAATTCTTTATATTATAAAACTTTTCACGAGCACTGAATTCAAATTAAAACCAATGTGGAAGTAAACTAAGCATTCAAATTATGTTTTTTTTCTTATGTATCCGAAAGTATCATAGTTGTTGCATCATTTCAATGAGATTTAATTGAAATATTTTTAAAACAACCCCAAAAGGCTATGAAATACATAAAACGCAAAAAAATATATACATTAGACTTGAAGACTTGAGACTCTGAAGTCTCGTATTAAAATAAAATCTCGTATTGAAATTTAGGATGAAAATAAAAATGGGAACAATATATTCTCTTTCTTCAAAATAAAACAAATATTCATTTTTAAGAATACAAAATAGGTTTATTTATAAGATAAGTACATATCACTCTCTTTTCAGTGTCATCGCAAGCTCCTTTACTTTAGATCTATCAACTTTTGACGTTGAAATTGTTGGAAGCTCTTTAACAAATATCACCCCGCCTCTCAATTGCTTTGTATGGGAAAGCGAGTCTGTAATATAAATAATTTAAATTAAAACTGCATTCGCTGATAGCTAGTCTATTAAATATACATAAGATATATTATATAACGTTAAATAAACCATTCATGTCGCCGTACGGTTCCATCGTGGCCCAGTGGCACCAGGGTGTGAATGTAAATGCGACAATTGTGGATTTCATTCTCATTCGTGGGAATGAAATGTTTAATATTTTCATTTTATTCTCTGGTATCAAGGCAAAATGCGTCGTTGGGTTAAAATAGGAAACTGAATGTTTTAGCACTAGGCACCCTCTGCTTCCGCTATACGCGTTTTATTAATTCATGGTGAAGCTAAAAAAATAAGGTACCTAATAAAAACGTCGGTAGAAACTTCACATTAAGTAGAGTTAAAGTTATAATATACAGTTATAAGACTAAGTAACAGACTAGTCTTAAAAAACTCCATTTCTCTCTTCTGCATCCACGTATTTTACCAGAGAAAGGAAATGGAGGGAATTAAGATGCACAATAAGATTATGGGAATCCCCGCTCTATTCAAAAGTTACCTTTAACTAAATCTTTGATCTCCTGTGCTGTGACAGGAGCATTGTCATGTAAAACCACGACAGCAACAGGTAAATCTCCACAGACCTGGTCAGGGAGACCAGTCACCGCTGCGTTTGATACTCTTGGATGTTTTAAGATGACTATCTATTTCTATTGGTGATACCTGATAATAAGAAAATAAGTCAAGTGTGAAATATATATTTTTTTAATAAACATAGCTCAACGGGAAGTAATATTTATAAAAGTTAACAGATTTTATCTTCTTCTGTGTCCCAGGTGGTAGATCCTATTTCAAACAGATATCGTTTTTCAAAGTTCCGTACTTCAAAAAGAACGGAACGGAACTCTTATAGAAATACTTTGCTGTCGTGTATTTGTTTTGTTTTAGAAGGTAAATATAATTATATTACAATTAAAAAATAACAATTTTAATGTTATTTAAATACATTATCAATTAATTATCAACCAAGCGTAAAAACTTGCGTGCTCTTTTTATCGTATTACGAGTATATGTATAAATTAATTTAAATATTATTAATACGTATGTCCTATATCTTAAAAAACAAAGCCGCTTCTCGTGTCTGTCTATTGTTTCTAGCTCTTCTTCTTCTAAAACACCCAACGGATCTTGATGCGGTTTTCACAATTAGGTCGAGTATTTCTCAGGGAAGGTTTATATGTAGTTAATTATGGGTACATTCTTATGTAAATTCACATAAATACGATAAATGTGTATAAAGTCCTATCCGTTGAGACACTTTCGCGCATGCGCTGCTTTAATGGTAAGTACTACAAGAAAATAATGTACTGGAGTATTGTTCCTCTTAATAAGATCTACAAAAAAGTCCGCGACAGNTTTTCATGTATTACTTACCATTAAAGCAGCGCATGCGCGAAAGTGTCTCAACGGGTAGGACTTTATACACATTTATCGTATTTATGTTAATTTACATAAGAATGTACAAAAATTAAACTATATTTAAACCTTCCCTGAGAAATACTCGACCTAATGGTGAAAACCGCATAAAAATCCGTTGGGTGGTTTAGAAGAAGAAGAGTTAGAAAGTTCAGACAGACACGAAAAGCGACTTTGTTTTATAAGATATAGGATAGGATAATATAAATTATAATCTACATAAATGGCATCCATTCCAAAATCTTATAAAAATCATAATTTTCCTCACCTTATACTTTTCGAAAAGGAAAGCGACATGTGCTGGAGTCGAAGTAGTCGAGGACTGCACTCGTGTGTACTTAACAATTGGTGACATAACCATTTGAAGCATCACTGTGATCCATTGAATTGGCGAAATTACCAGACCAATGTTGAAGGGCGTTGGAAATTTAGTGCGACTATACGTGAAATAATACTTTAGATGAGTTATTTACTTTATATATTGTCAGCTTTACAGCCCTTTATCTCCTCGACTGGGGATCGATCCCACAACCAGTCGGATTTCCATTCACTTTGTGCCACTGTGCCGCGGCTGTTAAGCATACTAAATGTACTTAATATTAAAATATATATAATCTCAATATAGTCCAAGATCCCAGGGCCCCCATTTTAAACAACCTTTAGAACGTCAAAATATTGAAATATACAAGCGTTTCTACTTTCAAGTTAGTAAGTACGCATACTTTCTTAACTGCATATTAGACTATGGCCTGGGGCCGTGAGATCTTAGTGTAATATAATTGTAAATATATTTAATTGTTATCAGTATATGCTGCTAAGAAATGAATATATTCAGTCGTAGAAATTGAATCCGTTTCAATTAATAAAATATTATTATTTACAATACCACTAAAAAAACCTTGTAATTAATAAATAAATTACATTAGACAAGGAAATGCAATTATAACGTTTTCGTGTGTCAACGCCGTTGATTTTGGCAAACCCGTAGACCCACTTGTTGAGACGAGGAGGGCGTTTGTTGTTTTTGGATCGAAATCGGCAGGTCTGTAAAAATTAAAATTCAATAAATATACTTNACAAGTTTTTTTTTTGTAACTTAGGCTAGGCGTGAGAAAAGTGTCGGTTCGATCCCCAACGTTTATATTTCTATTTCCTCACTTTGGTGTTGCTTCACAGCGCCGCGTTGAGTTCAGCCACTCAACACACAATGCCTCCAGAATTCAGTAGAAAGTGGGAAATGGAGTGTATTAACACCCTACCCTGCTGTGTGCGGGAGACAGCGTGAAGCTGATTTTTTTTATATTATAGATAATATAGAAAACGAAAATTTCACCTGCATTATCATATCGGGAACATCTTTAAAGCACTGTAGTAATATTTTACCGAGATGATATCTACCGCTAGGTTTGCCGCTTTGAGAAACAACTCGCGATGTCAACTCGTGTAGGTACCACCATACTGCGTTCGATGTCCCGTAATTCATTGCTATTAAGAAATATATATATTTTTTAAACACTATTTTAGTATAATCGGAGAGAATCACTCTATCTTCTACTCTCCTCCCTAATTAGCCATATTAATAGCCTAATACATAATTTATATCGCCTCTAATCAGTATAATGAAGAAGACTTTTATCGGGGTTAAACTCTATATATGTATTGTACATATATTATAATAAATTTGGCGTTATGTAACGTACGACGTTAAAAAACGCATGGTATATTTTCGTCTTTTGATTCATTTTCATAATGAGAACTGAGGTCTGTTTCGTAAAAATTTCAGCTTTCCTAAAATGACGTAGGTCTGGCAGCTCTGGGATCTTGGGCTATATTATGTTTTTTTAAGTTAATTAATAATGATTATGGTGTAATAAAGTATTTAATAAACCCACTGCCTACCCTGCTGAATGATATAGCGTGAAGCTTATCTTTTGATTTGACAAATACTACACTTTTACTATACAAGCACGTTGTCCCACAATCACTTACTATATTAAACAATAAACATTTTATAATCTCCACATTACATAAAGATATTAAAATACTGATATATATATATATATGTGTGTGTGTGTGTGTGTGTGTGTGTGTGTGTGTTATAGATACAGTATATCCGTATATCATGTTTTATTAGAAAATTGCTTCCAATTACGTATTTGTTGTAATTTTACCAATTGACTGTGAGCGTTGTCGCAAATGGTGGTCTATTTGTGATGCGAAGATGTACCGATATAGATACCATGATGAGGATGATGCTATATCTTGGTATATGGAGGATAAAAATATTGAAATATTGGCACAAGGGTGTGACTGTAACGCGACTGTTGTGGGACGATCCCCACTCGAGGGAATGAACTTTTATTTTTTAATCGCTCTGGCATCAAGGCAAAAGTCCGGCGTTGAGTTCCGCCACTCAACACACAAGAAAAATTCGACGGAAAGTGGTAAACGTCTAATCTTAGCTAACTACTAACAAAACTATATCAAATTGACAACAATGACAAAAATAAGGACGACAATAAATGTAAATAATTATCTTATCTTATCTACATGTTTTAGGGAAATTTATTTTATCTGAAAAGGTCTGCTTAGGTCTATTATAAGGATTTTGTATATAATTTTATTACCTACAATTATATAGGTACCTACTTACTCATAAATGAAGAGATAAGAAAAAATAGACATAGTGTTCAACAAGAGCCGAGGTCGAGACTTTCCGCCGAATGCTGAGCATTGCGTGTTGAGTGGTGGAACTCAACGCCGCGCTTTGCTTCCACGGCGGTGCAATCACACCCTTGTACCGCTCATTTTCACTTTACTGTAGTTTTTTTTATTGAATTTGATAAATATAAGTTTTGCTATTAATGATTTTAAAAATGCTCACTTATGTACAAATGAAATATGATTTCTAGTTTTAATATAAGGAGTAAATATTTATATAACATTTTAATACAAAAAGAAATGTTTACAATGTTTTATAGTCACAATAGGTTTTTACTGTTCTGTTTACTATTTTATTAGCTTCAGTTTATTTGTTAAGATAAGATAAGATTTCAATGTTCTATCATAAAAAAATATGTAATTATCATTAACAAGTGAAATAAATAGTAAATATATATTTGTTGTATTTTTTTACCTTTACCTTGTATCACGCATATAGGGGTGTACGTAGATAGAACTATTATAGAATAAATTTTAAAAAAATAATTAAATATCACAGAAAGTTATAAATAAAAAACGTTTATCAAACGAGTAAATCGATATTAATAAACAAAATCGCCATAAATGTGAAATAAAATGAAAAGTTTACAACATTTTCAGAACATCTAACATTAATTGTTTGAACGAAATTAAAAGCCAATCTTTATTTTATTATTCTTTTTATTTAATTTAATTTTTTCTCTCCTCTATGTTTATTCTCTTCCCACTGTCAAAGCGAGTTGTTTCAATTTAAGTCTATCTATTTTGGACGTGGCTGTCGTTGGAAATTCCTTTACAAATATAACTCCTCCTCTCAATTGCTTCGTATCTGTTAACGAATCTGTAAGGTTTTAGTTAAATATTAGAATAATATATTTCTTAAGGCAGAAGGAATTTAGTGTTAAGACACTCCGTTCCCGAAAGTAGATGCAGATACAGATAAAAAACTAAAAGCACTCACAGCGTAAATATTTACTGGTAACTATAATTAAGCAATGTAGAAAATCATTTCGAAAGGCAGATAATCGAATATCAGGTCGAAATTGAAGTCTTTATGGGTTTATCTAGAACTATTGTTTAGATTTTCTATTACTTTTTATTATTCTCATACAGTATGTACGTACTTTTAACTAGATCCTTAATATCTAATGCAGTGATTTTAGACTCGTCCTTTGCAATTACAACAGCTACTGGCAAATCTCCACACTCTTCATCAGGTATACCAGTCACCGCCACGTCTGCTACGCCTGGATGCTTAATTATTACATTTTCTAATTCTGTAGGAGATACCTGAAAAAATGTATTTTTTGGTATATGTATGTAAATAAATTAATTAAAGGTTACTAAAATATTTTAAAAAAGTTCTAAAGACTCATGAGACAATGAAATAGAAAGAAGCTATGACAAATATTTTCAGTTATACCTGATGATTTCTATACTTCAATAGTAACTTCAAGCGACCTTCAAAGTAGAAGTTACAATATTCATCTCTGTACACAATGTCTCCTGTTTTCAACCATCCATCTTCATCGAAAGCCAGCTTAGTCATTTCTGGATTATTGTAATATCCCTAAAACAGAAAAAAAGAAAATTTTTATTAAACATTATATCATTATGTTTAACACAATACATGTTAGAGCTAAAAAGTAAAATTTTAAACTTATTATAGTCTTCATATTTATTGTAATTGCTATCAATTTAGAAGTATCTACTAACCTTGCTAACAGTAGGTCCTTTTACTCGCAATTCCCCAGATTTATGCGGTTCGCTTATATTCTCATTCGTTTCAACATCGACAATCTAAAAATAATTATTAATCAAAAAATCTAAAAATAAAAATTAATAATCTGAACAAAAATATCTTTTAAGAGTATCCTTTCCAAAAAAAGTGGCGTGATATTAGGTCCTTCGACCATTTGTCGCGATGTATTTCTTAGAAACCCTCATAAAGTTTTTTGTTTATATTATTATAAATCATATTCATATTTAAAATAAACATAAATCAGCTTCACGCTGTATCCCGCACACAGCAAGTTAGGCAGAGGGAACCTAGTGTTAAGACACTCTGTTCCCCACTTCCTGTCGAATCCTGGAGGCATTGTGTGTTGAGTGGCAGAACTCAACCAGCGCTTTGACTTGTTGACACCAGAGCGAAGAAATGGAAATATAAACATAAATAAATATTTCACTTCCCCGAGTGGGGATCGAACCTACCACCGCGTTACAGTGACACCCTTGTGCCAATCATATTGATTATTATAAATAATATGGTCACTAACTTTATATTCAAAATGACATAGAGGTTTCCCAATGGAGTTACGAGGTGAATATGCTGGGAGGGCGAACAATCCAGACGTTTCTGTCATTCCATATCCAATTTGAATATTTGCTTGCGGAGTTTCTCTCTACAATCATAAGAATATATAGCAAAAGTTTATTTATTATTTTTTAGTTTTTTTTTAATGGTTACCTATATATCAAACCAAAGAACAAGAATATTGAAATAATTATTGGATTGGCTTTTTTTTTAAAATTGTGTACCTATTCTTAATTTAAACTAGCTGACCCGGCGAACTTCGTATCGCCTAACAGTCATTCTTTATTTTTTGTTTTTTAATATTTATTCTGCTATTCGGGACACCGGGGCGAGTATATAATAATAATAATAATAATAATAATAATAAAAGACAATAAAAAAGTGTAATGGCGGGACAGGCAAACATTTGAAAGAACTTAATACATACATAAAAGATAGCAGGAAGGTGTAAATAGTAATAATAAATATGATATTATTAAATATAAATAAGTGATTTATCATATAAACATACATACACTGATAAAAACAACATACATACATAAAAATACATAAATATACACATACATGCATACATACTATATATATTTTGGTAGAGTAAAGTTACTGCAATTAAAGAAACTAAACTAAAAAAAGTAAATATTACCCTAAATTACGCACTATTTTTATATGTAAAAGTTATGTAGGTACATTAGTTTTGTACTTTTTGCACAATAATTGATTGTGTAAATAGGAAAACAGAGAATAATAAATTAGATTACATAGATTTAACTATCCTTTAACACCCTGGCATTTCTTATTCTAATATTTTCAACAGAAATTGCTTCTCTGCAGATTCATTATGTGGGTAGATTAACTAAAACACTTAACATTCAATTATGTTAATCGAAAATATAGATGATTACTATTCTTTTCCGATGTAATTAATTTATAACAAATAATAATTAATGACGCAACAATATGTTTAGAATTCTGTTTCTATTTTCTCAAATATAAATTTCTTGATTTCTATAAATACATGTTATGATGGAGTGTAGCGTTAGCATTCATTAATAATTCATTTTTTATCAACAGTGATTCCAATCGAGAGGCTTCAAACTTCATTCTTTCGCCAAGAATTGCAGCGCCATTCAGAATCTATTGAGTCATCTCTTAATGTAAATTTGATAAAACATACTGTTTTTATGTTAAATTTCTCTAAACATAAAATAATATTAATCGTAAACGATGTTTTGCTTTTTTTTGTATTAAAATTAACAATATTCAATCCGACGTAATAAATGTGAGCAAATAGTAACGCGTTAATATGTTTTACGCGTTATCAACATTCATTACAGTACTTATGTCTATGTAGTCAATAGATATCGTTACGTATGTTTCTCCTTTCTCAAACATAAACTTGAAAATTTGAGTACATAATGTTTTAGTTTTTAAATACTTATATCTTTTGATAGAGTGAAGCGATTACAATGAAATAAAAACTAAAACCTACTCTGATTTACTTGTAATTTTTATATATAAAAGTTGCTTAAATTTGTTGTGTACTTTTTACAAGATACGTGTTCACATAAACAGACAAACAGACAAACAAACGAAAATTCTAAAAATGCTGGAAATGGATTTTGTTAATTATCCTTTAACACCCTAGCTATTCTTTTTATATTTGCAATGTACAGAAATAACTTTTCTACAGATTTATTATAAGTATAGATATATATTCAAAAATACACATAGATTGGAAAAAATATTAATCTCAGAAGTTATTTAGTTTAGTTATCCAGGAGTCGTTAAGTTTTAAAATATATAAATATGCTCAAAATGGCTACAATTTAAAGCAGAAAAATGTTTTAACTTCAAAGAACAAGTACTTACGCTAATTTGGTTTATTAATTCCTCAGATACAGCACTGCCCCCTATCAGAATATGTTTAAAGGAAGAAAAATCGCCCTTGTTTTTCTCACAATACCATAATAAACTTGTTAAGAACGTGGGGCTTACTATAAGGAACTCTGGCTGCAAAATAAAAGCTTAGGACATTAGGGATAGAGAAAAAGGGCTTTGTGCTATGGTTTTATCTACTAAATATCTATCTTTATCTTTTCTCAAATTTTAACTTCCCGGCTGAGCATTGTCTGCCAGACCCTCGGTAATAGATGAGTAAACGTAGATACTAAATATAAAACATAAGCTTAACAACGCTTTAGAAAATAGAAAATAAGTAAGATAAAAAACTTTACTTTATATGTTTTTATAAGAAAATTAACATGTTCGGGCGTTGTTGGAGCTGACGTCTGCACTCGTGTGTATTTGACTATAGGAGACATAATGAACTGATATGCCGCCGTAATCCACTGAAGGGGCGATACGACCAGGCAAGAATTAATGGATCCTGGAAACTTATTGCAACAATACCTGGAAATATTATTTAATACTGTTATTTAATACATGTACTTCATTTTAATATTTAGTTAATTGTTGAGAAATGCATTCTTTCACAGCTATATATTGTATGTATTTATTCTTAAATATATTATTTAAATTTATTTTCAAACATTCTCGATACTTACAAAACACAAGGGAAGCTAATTAATATATTTTGATGTGTTAACATAACTGATTTAGGTACTCCGGTAGATCCACTAGTTGCTCCTAATATTATATTGGTTTCTTTTGGGTCAAAGTCTGCTGGCCTAAAAGTAGAATGGTTATAAAAGTCCTCACGCTGTATCCCGCACACATCAGAGTAGGCCGAATTTTGGAGGCATTGTGTGTTGAGTGGCGGAACTCAACGCCGCGCTTTTGCCTCGACACCAGAGCAATGAAATGGAAATATAAATTGAAATAAATATTTTATTTCCTCTAGTGGGAATCGAACCCACAACCAGTCAATTTTGCAGCGCAATTTGTGCTCCTGCGCCAAGACAGGGCTCAAAAAAAATTTTTTTTATTTTAATTTTATTTATAGAAGTCCTCAAAAAATTTAAAGGTACATGATTCATTCTCAAGAAATGTAAGAATTTTTCTGAGGTAATTTTATTTTTACTCCAATAGGTCTTTTAATATGTAACTAAAATTTTCTATTTCATTTCCTAAAGTGGGAATCGAACGTTTGGGCCACGACTGGCCTTAGTCAGTCAGCGAAAATAATTAAATTAAATTTTGTCAATATACTTAATATCTTTAATATATCCATAGCATTAACTAAGATCATACTTGAACGCTTCTACTGTAGTATCGTCTGAATATTTGTCCAAAAATTCAGAAAAGCTCATATTATCTTTTTTCTCTCCAAATGTTACAATATCGGCTGTCATATCCAGCAGTTTCAAAGCCTCCTCGACGTTCTTCACATTGAAATGTTCACAGAATATAATTTTAGGTGCAACACATTTTAATGTGTCTGTTAGTTCATCTAAAAATAAAGTATTTATGTATATTTTTAAATATGGATGGTAATAGGTAGATAGTACAAGGTAGGGTACTATTTCGTCACTATAAAGTTCAAAGAAGTCATCTTCGTATCTCGTAAATTACGAAATTGTTTCCCAAGTTATTTTTATTAGATAGCTATTAGATACCTATTATGTTCTTAACACATATTATTAAGCGGAATCTAATAATTCTAAAATAAACTTCTATTCTTTAAAATATACTTAAAATTAGGAAAATTATATATTAATGATATTATATATTCCTAATAGGTAGTAATTTTAAGTTTAATTTTCATTTACTATAGATACCGCGAAAATAAACTTTCCTCTTTAGGTGTACAAATACAATAGGAGTATTTAAGATTTCCTTATAATATACTTACAAAATACATAAAGTATAAAATATTTTATAGATGATTCATATTTTACTTACATACTCCTAAATTCATGTCTACTCCTGCAATGTTGAGACCTAAGTAGAAGGCAGCATACATGGGTATGCAAAGGTCAAGATGATTAGGTGCCATAATGACGACAACATCTTGGTATTTCAGCCCCATGTTCCTGAAGGCTGTAGCACATCGGACTGACCTCTCCAGGGCTGATTTAAATGTTTCCTTTCTATCTGTTGCTCCGTCTATCTGTTAATATCAGTTTTAAGTACATTAAATGATCATATAAATATTTGGGCATGATAGATCTCCTGTGCCCGTTACTTAATGTACGCTTATTATCATTTCTTAATGTTAAAACAAAACATACTGTATTCTTCTTCTTTTCTTAATATCTCTACTAATGAAGACTAATCTTTAAGAAATTCGTATGTCCTGCCATTTCAGGAAAAAAATCAAACACTAGTTACACGTTGCTTTTCACGGGAGCAGCAAATAAAGAAGTAAATATTTAGGTACAGAGAAAATATTTCAAACTCATACCTAAAAATAATATCTATATATATAAAAGGACTTGTCCTCACTGACTGAGGTAAGACGCGCGCACAGCCGTTACCGCTGATGATAGAAACGTGAAATTTGGACAGATGTTTACTTTCATAATCTGGACATCCACTAAGAAGGGATTTTGAAAAATTTTAACCCTAAAGGGGTGAAATAGGGGTTGAAAGTTTGTATGGAAAAAAAATTAAATCGGCACCGATTTTTATACGTAATTATTTTAATGTTTTTATTTTATTTTAATAATAATATTATTTTAATAATTTTAATTTAATTAATTGAACACGTATTTCATGGTTTTCTAGAATTCTCCCCCTAAAGGTGCAAATAAGGGGTTGAAAGTTTGTATGGAAAAATCTATAAACCGCCACCGATTTTTATAAAATTGTGAAATTTAATTAAAAGTCTTTAAAAATATTTCATTGAATACATGTTTCATGGTTTATTTCACCCAAAATCGGCTCAAAATAAGCAGGCGAAGCTGCGCGCGCCCAATAGTTAATTAATATACGTCAACAGGTTAGAAATAAAAATTACTTAATATAATATAATTTAAAATATTGCAAAGAAACGGTACCTGCATAATTAAATCTGGAGCATCTTTGAAGCTTCTGAGTATTAATTTCCCCACATGATATCTGTCACTGGCTATACCTGATTGGGCCACCACTCTTGATGCTAGTTCATGAAGATAAAACAGTATGGCGTTGGACAGCATTTCTTGTCTCTCTCTCTTTCTCCCTCTCTCGGATCTCTTCGATGTAACAGGGTAAGCAGAGGAAGCCTAGTAATAAGACAATACATATTAAATATTTCATTTCCCCAAGTAGGAATTGAATCTGTTGCAATTACAGTCGCATGCTTGTCACGCACCACCACCACGAGTTGAACATATTTTTTTCAATTATTTCATAACAATCAGGGTTATTATGGAATATAGTTTATCTTCTGCTCGTTATTTGCTTTTTATTAATTACATAAACTAATATGTAAATAAGTTAGTAGGGCAGTATAACACTATTAGTGATGTCAACATAACTACAGAACTTTGATAGTGAATCGTATTGTTATTATATTATAGGCCTTCGTGGCGCTGCGGCACAAGGGTGTGACTGTAACGTGACGGTAGTGGGTTCGATCCCCACTCGAGGAAGTGAAATATTTACTTACGTCTATATTTCCATTTCCTCGCTCTGGAGTCAAAGCAAAGCGCGACCTGAGTTTTGCCACTCAACACGCAAAGCGTCCAGAATTCGGCAGAAAGTGGGGAACGGAGTGTCTTAACACTATTATATAAATTTTAAGAAAAAGCATTTATTTTATTGTGAGTACGTACCGTTTTACAAAATATTTAATATATTCTCATAAAGTCACAGTCATAAAAAAATACTTAACTATTTTTTTTTTATTATTAATAAATAATAAGTGAATAACTATAGAAACACCTAGAGATACTGACAGCGTCTTAACTTGTAGTAAATGAAAATGAACTGATAATAAATCTTGAACAAGATGACGACACTAGTGTACTGTCACGTAACAAAAGTACAAAAAACATAATAAAAAAAACTACGTTTTTATAACGGCGCCTTATTATGGAGTGTTTTTTTATTTAATAGTAAAAAAATGTTTAAAATTAATACATATCATTTCAATGTGGTAATTGTGCAAAATTGCAAGTATCAATTTATTAAACATATCAAATAGAACCAGATATATCTATATATGTATTATAGCTTCACGTTGTATCACGAACAGGTTACGCAAAGGGAACCAAGTGTAACATTTTTGTTCCCCACTTTCTGCCGAATTCTTGAGGAAAGGCGTCTCAAGTGCCAGAACTAAACACTGCACCTGTCTTCGTTACTGGATCAAGGCAATAAAAACATTAAATATTACTATTATTTTTAAATGAAACTATTTTTACCGCGTTTATTTAAGATATTACATATTTTTGGAACACTTTACAGTAGTCCGTGGTCACGGGTAGACTGAGTTGGCATTCGTCTGTCAGTTGACATAATTATTATATCAAACTACCGCCAACGTTTTCTTAATTTCCTTGCGTACTGCCTTGGATTCCTGCAGAATGAGCCAACTGCCTTCTGGTATGGTGGGTTTGAGACTTCAAGGATTTCATGGTGGTAGAAAGTTTTTTTATTTCGTTTCAGTCTTTATGTGTACATATATAATTCCGATCAAAGAATATACAATTGTCTAGTACGAAACTATTAAAATAATGATAAAATATACCTATAATGACAGGTAATCGAAAAGTGAAAAAGATCAAATTAATTGTAAGGTTTTTTCTTAACGGCTTTTCTTATTATAACAACTTATAGAGAGAGCCAAATAATACAATATTAGGGCCAAATCTTAGTTATTTTATAAAGCCTGAAAGTTTCTGTGCGCATACACCCAACATCGGTAAGTAGGTACTATTAGAAAATACCTTTGGTGGTGTCAGTTATTACACCCCCAAATCCTATAAGCTATAAGCTCCTACAAATATATTAGGAGCAAATAATACGAGTATTTTTTAACACTTTACTATGTTAGATTCGTAGGCGCTTGTAATTTTTATCAGTTTAGAGGTAGGAGAGGTCTCGGAATGGATAGCGTAATTTCTAATATTATGCCAAAAAAATACAAAAAATATTAAGCTTTATAATTTAATGAATATGAACACCACCACCCAGGATCCATATTTCCCTAACAGTACTTCCGGTGTTGGATGTATGTTATAAAATAACGCAAGTCTGGCTTACTTTGGCTCTAAGGTTATTATTACTCATTTAACGACCACGTTACATTCATTATTTGAACGAAATCAAACGACTTTTTATTAGATTTTTCTCTTTATGTCATTTATATTTTTCTCTCTGTTTTGATCATTCTCTTCCCACTGTCATAGCGAGCTGTTTCAATTTAAGTCTATCTACTTTAGACGAGGCTGTCATTGGAAATTCTTTTACAAATATAACTCCTCCTCTCAACTGCTTCGTATCTGTTAAAGAATCTGTAAATTTGTATTTAAATATAATTATAATGAATTACTTAATAAACGTAAAATATTTGTAACTAAGTTTATATATAAATGTTGTTATGTAAAATGGAGATCAGAGTGTCTTAACACTACGGTTCCCTCTGCCTACCCTGTTACGTGCGGAATACAGTTGATGATTGAAAAATTTATTTTTGGCTAGTTATAATATTGAAAGTGCAACCATAATTAGACAGTGAAAAAAAATATTTCGTATTATAGAAAATCGAATATATCAGATCGACATTGAAATTTAAGTGAAGGATTTAACTACAAGAATTATTGTTTGGATTTTTTATGGCTTTTTATCATTCTATTATAGTAAATACGTACTTTTAACTAGATTTTTAATATCTAATGCAGTAACTTTATAATCATCCTTTGCAATTACAACAGCTACTGGCAAATCTCCACATTCTTTATCAGGTATACCAGTTACCGCCACATCTACTACGCCTGGATGCTTCATAATCACATTTTCTAATTCTGTAGGAGATACCTGAAAAAATGTAGATTTTGGTATATGTTTGTAAATAAATGAATTAAAGGTTACTAAAATATTTTCTCTAAAGACTTCAATCCATCCAACCATCAGCCTTTCAACGTCCACTGCTGGACATAGGCCTCCCCTAATTCTCGCTACTCCGTCCGGTCCTGCGCCCTTTGAACTCAAGACTTATGAGACAATTTGCTGTGTGATCCCGGCCTAGAATAGGATCACCCTGGTACTGATGGTGTCGTAAGAGGCGACTAAAGTACGTGTGGTAGAGTCACGTCGCCAGCAATGGCAACACGCATGGGCAGACTCGACCGGATCATTACCACCCCCGGCATTTAAAACCGGCGTTANTTTCTATACTTCAGTAGTAACTTCATGCGACCTACGAAGTAGAAGTTACAATATTCATCTCTGTACATAATATCTCCTGTTTTCAACCATCCATCGTCATCGAAAGCTAATTTAGTCATTTCTGGATTATTGTAATATCCCTAAAAGAAATAAACACTACAAAGTTGTTACATTCTTCTAAAGTTTAAATTATAGATAACATTTTTAATACAAGATGGAGGTTTTTATCATTTGATTTTTTTTAAAAAAATGTTATTTCATACTGTATTCCACACACAGCAGAGTCGCCAGAGTTCCCTCTGCTAGTGTCAAGACCACCGTTCCCCATTTTCCGCCGAATCTGGAAGCATTGGGTGTTGAATGGAGGAGCACAACGGGAATCGAACCCATAACCTGTCGGGTTTACAGTCGTACTTTACACCTGTACGCCACGACTGGCCTTTATATGCAATATCCATAGTTGAATAGTTCTATTTACAATTGTAGAAAAAAACAGCATTAGCCCTTAAATTTATTGTAATAAAATGTTATAAATTAAAATGCTTTTACTTACCTTGCTAACAGTAGGTCCTTTAAGTAGCAATTCACCAGACTTATGTGGTTGGCTTATATCTTCATTCGTTTCCACATCGACAATCTGAAAAAAAATATTTGTCTTTGACAGGAGAAGTTCCTACTAACTGAGGTATATAGAACTCTTCAGAATATTTAATTGAACACGTGTTTCACAGTATATTAGAGTTCACTCCCTAAACTGTAAATATTTTCATAAATATTCGTATAGTTCAAGCGGGTGAAGCCGCCCCGAGTCCACAAGTTAATAATAATAGCACTCACTTTATATTCAAAATGAAATAGAGGTTTTCCAATAGAGTCACGAGGTGAATACGCTGGCAGGGCTATCAATCCAGATGTTTCTGTCATGCCGTATGCATTTTGAATGCATGCTTGCGGGGCCTCTCTCTACAATTATAAGATATGTTGAAAATTAAATGTGTATGTGTTTTTTTATTTAGTTATATCAGTATTAGTATGTGTATAAGATTTTTTTACGAAAAACCATAGAGCAAAATTACTGAAACAATAACTGATGTGCGATTTTCTTATAGTGTTACAAACTTATACAAAAAACTGGTGTAAAATATAATATACATATATATTTTTATATAAATTTTAAAATTTTAATATATTACAATTTATAATTATATATATTAAAAACATATAAATTTATATAAAATGGCTTTAAATTTAAGACAGAAAAATTCATGTCACTAAAAATAATATGTACTTACACTAATTTGATTTATCAATTCCTCAGATACAGCACTACCCCCTATCAGAATATATTTGAAGATAGAAAAATCACCATTATTTTTCTCACAATATCTTAATAAACTTGTTAGGAACGTGGGGCTTACTATAAGGAACTCTGGCTGCAAAATAAAAATTTAGGATATATGGGACAAAAAAAGATGTATGCTATAATTTTATTGACTATGGCAGGGATTAAATTAAACGTTTATTACTAAGCATAAAATTCCAGTCACGATGTAAAACTCAAGAGTGTTCATACTCTTTGTTGAATAATAAATGAATGCCAAATATTTTTAATTGACCTTGTACCCCAAAATAATATTTTTATACATATTTTTTTCTTTTTTTCACAAAAAAAGTAGCTTAACGGTCTAGACCCCATGTAGCTGGGTGGCAGAGGGTGCCTAGTGTTAAGACACTCCGCCGAATCTTTTAGGCATTGCGTGTTGAGTGGCGAGTCAACGTTAAGTCGACGCGAGCGAAGAAATTGTATATAAAACACAATCCTGAAACCGTTTTAGATAATACTAAATAAGTAAAGAATCTTACTTTATATTTTTTTATAAGAAAATTAACATGTTCGGCGGTTGTTGGAGCTGATGTTTGCACTCGTGTATATTTGACTATAGGAGACATAATGAACTGAAAGACCGCCGTTATCCACTGAAGGGGCGATACGACCAGGCAAGAATTAATGGATCCTGGAAACTTATTGCAACAGTACCTGAAAAAAATATATTGTTATATTCATATTTTTTCAGACGTTGCTATTAGTTAATTTTTGGGAAATGTTACGGAAAGTTTTACTTTATATGTATTTTTTAAAAGTATTATAAATATAGGTATGTATTCTTTACAAACAAAAAAATATCCCATATCGCTTTTATATTTTATAAAACAAAAATACTTTAGATAATATATGTTTACTCATTTAATGTATATTACATATTTATCATCCGTACATATTTTTCAGTTCTTATAATTATAGCTCAGTATAAGTTGAAGACACGCGCCAGGGTATCCAGCCAAGTTCAAAGCTGAAAACTCGCACAGTGCATTTTGAATGAACCATTTCAAGTTACTTTTGAGCCATTCATAACTATTTATAGCCAAAGGGTTCTTTTGTTGGTGAATTCAAGAACGCATTGCCTAACATTTACCTTGGCTCTCGTTTCACATTTATGTTTATATGGAATTTATGACGGAATTGTATTAACCTATTTATACAAATTGAAAGTTACATATAAATGAAAGAGTGTAATTCTTTTAAATATTTTTCAAATAATTTCAATACTTACAAAACGCCAGGGAAATTAATTAATAAATTTTGATGTGTTAGCATAACTGATTTAGGTACTCCGGTAGATCCACTAGTTGCACCTAATATTAAGTTAGTTTCCTTTGGGTCGAAGTCTGCTGGTCTAAAAGTAAAAAAACATTTATAAAAATCTTTTCCAGGTTTAAGGCAAAAATTTTAATATTATTGTCATTTTAAATACTGCATTTTTTCCAATCTCCAGCAATGTAACTTCAGTAATTACGTTATTCATTTCAATGTTTAATAAATGTGAAGGAAAATTACAACTAAGAGCATACTTGAACGCTTCGACTGTAGTATCGTCTGAATGCTTGTCCAAAAATTCAGAAAAGCTCATATTATCTTTTTTCTCTCCAAAAGTTACAATATGAGCTGTCATGTCCAGCAGTTTCAAAGCCTCCTCGACGTTCTTCACATTGAAATGTTCACAAAATATTATTTTAGGCTCTACATATTTTAATGTGTCTTTCAGCTCATCTAAAAATAAAATATCTATACATATTTTTGCGAATTTTAGAATTAACACTTATATATTAATAAATATTCATATATGTTTTTTTTCAGCTTCACACTGTATCCCGCGCACAGAGTAGGCAGAAGGAACCTTGTGTTGGGACATTGCGTTCCCCATTTTGCGACGAATTCTGGAGACATTGGTGTTGAGTAGCGGGACTCAACGCCGTAATGTTATTTTGATAAATAACTTATATTACTCTAAAATTGGAAATAATATCCAACTTCACAAGCTATCACGTTTTCAATATTAGTAGGATAGGTACTATAGGATATTTACGAAAAAACATAATATATATAAAAAATATATAACTAATATTTAACTTACGTATTCCTAAATCCATATCTATCCCTGCCACATTGAGACCTAAGTAGAAGGCAGCATACATGGGTATGCAAAGGTCAAGATGATTAGGTGCCATAATGACGACAACATCTTGGTATTTCAGCCCCAGGTTCCTAAAGGCTGTAGCACATCGGACTGACCTCTCCAGGGCTGATTTAAATGTTTCCTTTTCATCTGTTCCTCCGTCTATCTGTTAATATATAATATTAGTATCGAATATATTACATTACTGAAGAAACATTTGGATGGATGGATGTCCAAAGTACAAGTTTCTATGTACTATTAGTAAAATGCTATAATAAAATAGATTTTAGTCAAGATATGACATTAATGCTTGTTAGGATACTGGATGAAATGATGAATAAAGATTGTCTTTTATATNCCAGGGTCTGCCTTCCTACTCAACCTACTCCACTTTGCACGGTCTTTTGCGTCATCGATCATCATCATCATCTTTTGTGTCATCTAGCGTCGTCGATTGTAATCTCAAATTGGTTGATTGTATAAAAAATTAAGGGTAAAAGGGTTTTCTAAAAAAAATGAGGCCACTTGTTTTTATTTATCCATTATTTAAGAGAAGAGTGCCACAAAGTGTGATGCAAATTCGACTGGTTGTGGACTCGATCCCCACTTGAGGAAATGAAATATTTATTTAAACTTATATTTATTTTTCTTCTTTCTAGTATCGAGGCAAAGCGCGGCGTTGAGTTCCGCACAACACACAATGCCTCAAGCTATCTATAACTTAGACAAATAAAAAAATGTCTTTTTATAAAAATATATATTAAAAGACGGTACCTGCATAATTAAATCTGGTGCATCTTGGAAACTCCTAAGTATTAATTTCCCCACATGATATCTGTCACTTGCTATGCCTGATTGGGCCACCACTCTTGATGATAGTTCATGAAGATATAACAGTATGGCGTTTGACAGCATTTTGACGATTACTGTGGAATAAAAGTTACTTTCAGATATGAAACAACAAAAAATATATTAAAAATACATACCGTTTTAACAAAATATTTATTATACTTATTCAAATAAAAATCGCTTCCCTTAGAAAAGTAGTATTTTTCTAAAAGTAATATTTTTATAAATTATTAATAATTAAAAAGTGACAAACGTCAGAAACAATGAAATACTAATAACTACCGTCATAACTTATAGTCAAAACGACCTGATAAGATCTGAAACAAAAATGACGACACTCGTGTACTGTCACATAACAAAAGCACCAAATATATTAATAAAAAAACGACGTTTTTATAAAGGGGGGGTATATAAAATTACACGTAACGAAAAGTATCAAATAATAACCGGATATCGGAGTCATCGAGTGTTTTTTTTGGTGGTACTTTGTATCGTACAAGCAGGGTAAGCAGAGGGAACCCGGAAACCTAGTGTTAAGACACTCCGTTCCTTTTAAGACACTTTCGTACCCTACTTGTGGGATTGAATCCAGAACTGCCCTGCACTGCAGCATGTGCCCATGCGGCTCGACGCCCTCAGCTCAACTTGACGTATATTTATATAGTTTCGATCTTTACGTATAAATGAAACGAAGAGTTAAGTAGTCTTCAACGTGACATTGGCGAAGTGATTAGTGCTGAACTGGCACGCTAGGAACGCCATAAATAAAGAACAACAACTAGTCCTCGGTTCTCACTAGACCAGTCAAGTAAAGATACTCAGTAGATGTTAAAAAACCAGGTAATTGCGAGGAGGACAAGCTCAGCGAGGCTTCCGCGCCAATTTCAGGATTGTAGGTCAAAGGGAAGTATTACTTAGAAATTGACAAACTGAAATTCGCGGGTGGGTATATGCATTAATTTTCTTTTAAATTGCATAAATGATCAGTTATGTTAACAGTTACACACTTGTGGCCCAGTGCCACGACTGGCCTCAACTAACATATTTATTCATTTATTTATATATATTTTTTTTAAATTTATATTTCCATTTCTTCGCTTTGGTGTCAAGGCAAAGCGCGGCGTTGAGTTCTTCCACTAAGCACACAATGTCTTAGCACTAGGCACTGCCTATCCTGTATGCGGGATACAGCGTGAAGCTGATTTAATTTGATTTACTTTTTGTTATATATTTTATTTACAATTTTGAATATTATTTATATATGTTTTGACTTGTTGATATAAATGTATTAGTTATTGATATTTATATCGTTATCGCATCATTTAGTTGTTTTACGATTAACAAAATCGCCCCAACCCGGATATTTACATTCGTACGTGTTACGTTATATTACATATCGATATAAGGATAATTCTCACGGAAATTGTAATATCACCTGATTTTAGGTTTTTGTTCGTTTGCAGCTTAGATATGTAGTGTTTTTCTTCTCCGTTCCCCACTTCCCCCAAATTCTGGGGGCATTGCGTGTTGAGGGGCAGTACTCAACTCAACTCAACTCAACTTTCTCAAGAAATGGAAATATAAACGTAAATAATTGTTTCACTTCCTAGAGTGGGGATCGAACCCATAGCCGTCGCATTACAGTCAACAGGAAGGAGAAGCCATGTTACTTACACTTATTGTCACGTTGTTCCTAAGCAGAGAGTGCAAGCGAGAGCATGGGACATACGATAGAGATGCATGAGAAAAGGGAGACACGAACGATGATATTATAAGAGTGGAATTTCTACTTGTAATTTAATAGCACATCGGTTCTTATAATTATTCGGCATAATTAACGTAAAATATACCTGAATTAACGAGTGCAAGTAAATGTTTATTTTATCGGTAAGACATTTATATCCAATTAACTCCTTTTTACTATAAAATAATGATAATTCAGTGATAATATTATTCAATTGAATTCATAAAAATATGCAATTTTCATCATATTTTCATGTTTTCTTAGAAGGTTATTACATAAAAATTGTCGTCTGTCAGTATCGTCAGTTTACAGACATAAAATAAAAAATAAATCAGCTTCACGCTGTATCCCGCACACAGCAGGGTAGGCAGAGGGAACCTAGTGTTTACAGACATATTTACAGTTTATTATAGACGTTAAAATGTTATTATTAAGAAATACAACTTTCACAAGCATACAAATTTTATTAAATAAATATGTATTGTAATTACATAATAATACAATATTTCCTTATAATGTCTTTAAATACAAACTTATAAATAAATTTATTAATTAATTCTTTTTTCATTCTTATGGCAAGTTCTTTTAACTTTTGCCTATCTATCTTTGATGTGGAAGTTGTAGGAAATTCTTTTTACAAATATCACACCCCCTCTCAACTGCTTCGTATCTGCTAAGTAATAAGTTCTTTATTTTAAGCAATTATTTATAAATAATTTGCATGTAATATAAGTATATTAGATATTATATTAATTTATCATTTTATCATCATTAGAATTAACTCTTATTATCCGTGTTATTCTTATCAGTTTTAGATTAACGTTTGTTAGTCAAGTGCTTAATATAATGTCAAAATCAAATTATTTTTTATTTTAAGTAAACGAAAGTTATTTTTTCTCTAGAAGACTTGTTACACTGGTAGGACTTACAGGACCTACCGAACAAAAAACACCAAAAATATGTATAAATTCTCTAGTCTAGCGGCAGATCAGACTCAGTCGATTTCTAAGACGGCGTCAGTATCTCTGCTCTTCCTTCTCAACCAGTTAAGAGTACCTCATGTCAAAACATTCCGTTCTTCACTCTCCCATTACGTTACAAAGGATTCAACGAAGATTTTAAAAAAATATATATCAGTCATATAAAAAAAACTATTTAAAAAACCAATGATTAGATAAGTGGCGGAACTCAATATCACTCTTTGATGATATCAGCTTCACGCTGTATCCCGCACGCAGCAGGGTAGGTAGAGGGAACCTAGTGTTAAGACAGAAAGTGAGGAACGGTGTTCCTCACTTTCTGCCGAATTCTGGAGCAGTTGTGTGTTGAGTGGCAGAACTCAACGCCGCGCTTTGCGTCGACACCAGAGCGAGGAAATTGAAATATAAACGTAAATAAATATTTCACTTCCCCGAGTGGGGATTGAACCCATAACCGTCGCGTTACAGTCACACCCTGCGCCGCTGCGCTATGATAGCCTCTGATGGAAGCTTTGATGATAAGTTATTTATGTGTAATAATATCTATTTACTTTTTAGTAAATCTACAATATCTTGCGCCGACATTGTGAAGCCATCGGCTTCACAACGGCTACTGGCAAAACTCCACTTTCACACTTCACTTTCATCAGGTATGCCAGTCACAGCCACATCTTGTACACCTGGGTGCTTAATAATAACTTTTTCTAATTCCACTGGAGATATCTAAAATATTTTTGTATATTGTAGAAACAAAACATATAACCCAACCCATCAACGTACTGTTTAAGTAATATTTTATAATATTTTGTTATTTTTGTAAAAAGAGATTTTAACTAAGATACACTAAAAATGATGTTTTGCCTATAATACATAGATAATAACCCAATAGCCTGTGACTGCCAGACCTGTTATTGTACAGAACCTTAAAATTTCTCCGCGCAGACACCTAACACTGCTACAATGCTGCACTGTAGTACGATCAGGAAATATGAAAAGAAATAGTACCTCGCATCAGTTAAAGTATAAAGCTCAACTTTTATTTTCTTAGGGGTAATATTGGCAAGATCCATTGTCAGACACTCGACAAGGTTTCAACCCCCTTTCAGATCTCCTAAACCCCAATAAATTATAAGCGCCTAAAATACTTTATTAAATTTCTATGTAAAACGAAGATAAAATTTGTTTTTTACACTATTTCGAAATTGCGAATAGTTTTAGAGAAAAACGCATTTAATTATTGACACATCCCGCCGTTGACACATCAGCTGTATGTTACTCAAGCTTCACTTATCCCTTACTCTTAGCATATAAATAAGTATATTAGTTACGTTGGCCATTTAATGTAGATCAAAACTGTCTTTTACTGTTTTTCATTTTAATAAGTACTTTAGAAGTTGTTACAATATCAAAAAATGCGGGCCCGGGTTCGACTCCCGGCCGATGCATTCTATTTACTTTTCCTCACAGGCCACGTAGTGCTTACATCAGGGACAGAATACCCTCTTCAGCATTAACCACAAGCTCGAATAAAAAACCCGGCTGCCTCTATAGCAACGAAGACTTAGATGAGTTTGCACGTATTGGATAATTGGAGTTGAATGTATTATTTCAGCGCGATATATTTGGTTTCATATTTTTTGTAGTAGTTATTAGTAGGTAGGTTTTTGTTTATAATTTCTTCCGTTTAAAAATAGTCATTTAACTATCTAAAAATAGTCATTTAAATATATTTTAATAAGTACTTGAAAAGATTAGTAGCACAGAATTAAAATTACGGTACCTACTAAAAAATGCTGTGTAAAACAATTGGAAAATCCTTATTGAAACTATAGGATACTATTAGGGTTTAATTAATTTTCACATTATCTTAAGTGCTTCGCAAACATACATTATATGAATAATCCAGTAGTTAAAGCGGGCGAAGCCGCAAGAGGGTCGCTAGTTACTTTATAAATGGTAAAACACTGACATTCATATCATTTAACAGCTTCTCGGAAACACTACTTCCACCGATACGAATATGTTTCAATGAAATAAGGTCGCTCTTCTTAATTTCACACTGTTTCAGGAGGCTTGTCATAAATGTAGGACTCACGATTACAAAATCTGGATGGAAATCAATAGAAAATATATTAAAAATATAATAGCAATTAGATTCTAAAGTTTAGGTCTAGACTTAGGCAAAAAAAAATCTAAAAGTAATTCTCCAAAAATTGGTTAACTGGTCTCAACTTTTCTCTCTCTTCTGCAACTGTTACCTGATCTCTGTTGTCGAATGGAATTGAATTCGAAAAGGAAATTTAAACGTGACAGTTTGCAGGTTCGATTCCCACTATATATTTATTTCTTCGCTCCGGTATTGAGGCTAAGCGTGGCGTTGAGTTACGCCATTCAATCCGCAATGCATACAGAATTCGACGAAAAGTAAAGAATGGAGTATTTTAACAGGTTCCCTCTAACCATATAGAAAAAAAAACATCAATTGGTTGATACCAAAATACTTGCCTACCTTATATTTCTTAAAGAGCAAAATGGCAGAAGTTTGTATTCGTGTATATATTACAATAGGCGACATAACAAATTGAAGAGTTGCTGAGATCCATTGTATGGGCGATAAAATCAGTCCGTTGCTGAAGGGGCATGGAAATGTGGTGCAGCCATATCTAAAATGTCAAATCAATTTGTTATATTATATGAGCCTGTACAGGCGTAGCTGCACAAGGGTATAACCGTAACGCGACGATTATGGGTTCGATCCCCGCTCGAAGAAGTGAAATATTTATTTACGTTTATATTTCCATTTCTTCGCTCTGGTGTCGAGGCAAAGCGCGGCGTTGAGTTCTGCCACTCAACACGCAATGCTTTCAGAATTCGGCAGAAAGTGGGGAACGGAGTGTCTAAACACTAGGTTCCCTCTGGCTACCCTGCTGTGTGCGGGATACAGCGTGAAGCTAAAAAACCAAATTAAAAAAATATTATATAGTGTCCATTCGTGGTGTAGGGGTCAGTCATGGCGAGTAAATGAAATATTTAATATTTTCATTTTTTCGCTCTAGTGGCGAGTGCCGAGGCAAAGGGCGGCGTTGCGCCTATCAACTCGCAATGTCTGCAGGATTTGGTGGAAAGTTAGGAGCGGAGTGTCTTAACACTAGGCTTCTGCCTTCCCTACTACGTGCGGAATACAGCATGAAACTGAAAAAAAAAATGCCTTATTTATATTTGTTTCTCCATTGATGAATTTATAGAAATTCTGTATGAAAAATAAATGAATTCTGAAACCGTAAAATAAATATATATCTAACAATTAAATGACCCGCCAGAAAACTCTTGTATGTTTTTTATATTCCAAGTAAAATTTAGTTACAAAAAACATAGAATATATATAATGAAATGGAATTTAAAATAATGGAATTATTATTTGAATTACTTTAAGTAAAAATATTATAGCATTTATTAACTGTTACATTTATTTTTGTTACGTTTTATTTATTTTATATAATTACGAAAAAGTTATTTATAATATTTAAATAACTGATATATATATATAACAATAAGAAAACCTCAATACAGATTCTAGCTTATAACACATACAAATAAAATAGATAAATCATAATATATAGCGATATTTAGAGTTACCTAAGTTTTTTTTTTGAACTGCACGTGAGGCACACGACTATTTCCTTAGAATTCTAGACGCACTGCGTGTTGAGCGGCGGAACCCAACGCCGCGTTTTGCCTCGACACCAGAGCGAAGACCACACACCTCGACGTTTTTTACAGCCACACGGTATGTAAATAACGTCTTATTTCTAAACTAGCGACCCTCTTGCGGCTTCGCCCGCTTTAACTACTGGATTATTCATATAATGTATGTTTGCAAAGCACTTAAGATAATGTGAAAATTAATTAAACCCTAATGCAACCCGCATTTTTGTAGTGTCAATAAGGATTGTCCAATTGTTTTACACAGCAAGGTTTTTTTAGTAGGTACCGTAATTTTACATCTGTGCTACTAATCCTTTCAAGTACTTATTAAAATATATTTAAATGACTTTTTTTAGATAGTTAAATGACTATTTTTAAACGGAAGAAATTATAAACAAAAACCTACCTACTAATAACTTTTATAAAAAATATGAAACCAAATATATCGCGCTGAAATAAAACATTTAACTGAAATTATCCAATACGTGCAAACGCATCTAAATCTTCATTGCTATAGAGGCAGGCGGGTTTTTTTTCGAGTTTGTGGTTAATGCTGAAGACGGTATTCTGTCCCTGATGAAAAGCAAGCTCTACGTGGCTGCCTGTGAGGAAAATTAAATAGAATGCATCGGCCGGGAATCGAACCCGGGCCGCCCGCGTGGCAGGCGAGCATTCTACCACNATATACTTATTTATATGCTGAGAGTAAAGGATAAGTGAAACATAGCTGATGTGTCAACGGCGGGATGTGTCAACAATTAAATGAGTTTTTCTCTAAAACTATTCGCAATTTCGAAATAGTGTAAAAAGCAAATTTTACCTTCGTTTAACGTAGAAAATTAATAAATTATTTTAAAGGATAAGGATTAATACCATTATGGAAAAATATCCCTCACCATAAAAAATATATTGAAATTACTATTTTTAAACAGAAATATGATCACTATGCGTTATTCTTAAAAGATACGAATATGCTGTTGCGGACTTTTTTGTAGATCTTATTAAGAGTAACAATACTCCAGTACATTATTTTCATTTAGTACTTACCATTAAAGCAGCGCATGCGTGAAAGTGTTTCAACGGGTAGGACTTTATACAAATTTATCGTACTATGTTAATTTACATAACAATGTACAAATAATAAACTATTTCCTAATAAGCTATTTCCAAGCTTCTTAAAAAGCTTGAACGCATTGGTATTAGAGGCGACGTGTACAATTTATTTAGAAGCTATTTTGAAAACCGTTGTCAGAGTGTAAGGGTGGGGAGTGTCATCAGCGATCGTGAACCCTTGCTTTTTGCGGTGCCGCAGGGTAACGTTTTGGGACCAACCCTGTTTTTAATTTACATTAATGACCTTTGCAAATTATCTATACAAAACTGCAAGATAATAACATACGCAGATGACACTGTCCTCCTTGTGCACGGGGCAAACTGGAATAGCACTCAAATTCATGCTGAATCAGCTTTGTCCATAGTAACACACTGGCTTTTGCGGAATCTGCTAACCCTAAATACAGACAAGACAAAGTGCCTCCCTCCCTTACCTTTGATCCAAACTCAGTTTCCCTCCCTCCTACATCATTTAACCTGGTCGCTCATGTACCGTCTTGTGAAGCAAAAAATGACTGTGCCCGTATGAAGATTGTTTGTGAATCAAAATCAAATATTTCGGAGTTTGGATTGACAATCATCTTTCTTGGAAAGAACACTTAAAAGTAACCACAAACAGAGTCAGAAAACTTATGTACCTGTTCAAAAAGCTGCGCTCAGTTTTGGACTTCCCTACGCTTAAAATCATATTTTTTGCTCTGGTACAGTCAGTGGCTGGATACTATATTGCAGCCTGGGGCTGCGCGAGTAAAGTAAAACTACTCGCTCTCGAAAGAGCGCATACAGGAGTTCAAAAAATTATGTTCTTCAAACCAATATGGTTCCCCACATCCGAGCTATGCAAAGAAATAAATATTTTAACAGTGAGAAAACTATTTTTATTAACAACTATACTTCGCAAGCACGCAGGACTCCCTTATACACATAATCCCAATAAAAGCAGAACAAATCAACCCTGTACAACAAGATTATGCAAAATGCAACTCGCTAAACGACAGTTTCATTTTTTTGCCCCAGTGCTGTACAATAAAATAAATAAAATATTGAACATCTATCCCAACACGTTACTACAATGTAAGCCACGAGTGACTGAATGGCTACTTGGTCTAACCAATGATGAGACCCAAGGCTTAATCGCATCGGTTATATGAGTATGATACTTTTACTCACACCCATTCAAGAGCAGGTGCACAAACAAACACATACACACACTCACGTACACACAAACTTACTCACGCAAAAACACACACCACACACACACACCCACACTCACACATTACTCATACACACATACATAGTCACACACACACACACACACACACCACACACAACCAAATATGACTGCGATACAGTGTTTCATTAATACAGTCACTACCGAACACAAAGTTTATGATCCTGTACCGTTTTTCCCAAAATAAATAATTTATTATTATATTATTATTATATATAAACCTTCCCTGAGAAATACTCGTCCTAATGGTAAAAACCACATCAAAATCCGTTGGGTGGTTTAGAAGAAGAAGAGTTAGAAAGTTCAGACAGACACGAAAAGCGACTTTGTTTACGAAAACTGTTAAAATATTATTTTTTGTTATGTATAAAGAAAGTTGTTGATGTACAATTCTCTCGAGTATTTTGGGCAGAAAAGGAAGAACAGAAATAGGTCTATAGTGAGTGAAAGAATTAGGATTGGTGAGTTTAGGTATAGGAATAACATGAGCAAAACTCCAAGAGCTAGTGAAGGAATTGGTAGAAAGGGAATAGTTAAAATATGACAAAGTACAGGAAACACAGCATTTAATGTCATGAGAATCATTTTTCGACTCACCCCATCGGCGCCTGTTGCGTCAGACTTTATGGAAAGTAGAACGTCTAATTTCAAAAACAGTAACCGAATGGAAACTGAAAGGTGTGAAAGATGGAACAGGTAGTGAAGAGAGTGATAAGAAAGTACTGGATTTAATGCGTTGGCTTAAGAGGTTCACTGTAGTAAAATGTTTATTAAGTTGATCAAGATCCATTCCGTTGTTTATGAGTGTAGTTTTACGTTGTCGCCCAATACCTAAAATATCGAGAAACTTCCATACTTTAGCAGGGCTATTGTTACAGACTGATTCATGTATGTGTTTTCGCTGGGCATCTCTACAGACTTTGCTACATCGATTTCGTAATTAGTAGGTTAGGACTAGCAAATGCACTGAAATTTTGATATGAGATAGAATTTATTGTTAACCTAAAGGAAAATATAGTAAAAAGAAAAAAGTTCGTTATTTTGTCGAAAATGTGAAAAAAGAAACTATTTGTATAGTCTGTCCAATTGTTATTGAGTTTTAGAGAGTTAACAACAATTATTTATTGTAATATATAGTACTAGTGGGCCCGGATGCGGCTACGCCCGCTTGAACTATACGATTATTTATTAAATGTATTTATGAAATTATTTTCGGTTTTCAATAGAATTTGTAAAAAAATATAAGCCTAAATAATTAAAATAAGTTAAAAAAGAATAATAAGTGGAGATCTATTATTAGAAAAAATATCTAAGTAAGCGAAATGAACAAACAAAAGAAGTAAAAGTAACTAAAGGAAATTCTTAATATTAGAAAAAGTACCTAAAGTTTGGCGTGCGCGCGTACTAAACATTTTTGTATATTAAATAATTAATACTTTTTGCGAATAATATTAAATAAAATCCCAAATGATTAAAATTACGATATTTTAAGTATATAACATCGGTATAGATAACCGAACTGAGATAAATTAATTATAAGCAGCAAATAATTAAATAAAAATTAACAGTAATTCGAAAATATATAAAAAATTACAAAACCATCAAAGTTATCTCCCGATCGCGTCGGTCGTACTATGCCGCCCGAAGGCTAGGTCTTTCCGAATCAGTGACATCTCCTTAATTATTTATTAGAATGTTATACTGTAAACCACCTTACGTATAATTTCCATCTAGATGAAATGCTAAAAGTGACTATTATATTTATTTTCATAAGGATGAATATCAAATTATAGAAATCATCTAATTTTTGTTAATGTATACAAATCTATATCGGCGCGCGCCATGTCTGCATTAAGCAAACTCACTTTGGGTGACGTTTTCTTAAAACAACAAACTTTGCAAGCCGTTGCTTAGCAACGCGTAGCGACCATTGTTATTAACATGGCGGAATAAATTGCATGTCAAATTAATTATTTTAATATATTGGTATATATCGAAAATATTACAAATATGAGGAAAAAAAAAGTATCCTATGTTCATCCCGGTACCCTCAAGTATCTCTATATGAGTATTTTATCACAATTAAATTAGCGGTTTGGGCCTGATTGCGTAAAAGACAGACAGACAGACAGAGTTACTTTCGAATTTATAATATAGGTATGGATTTTATTAATAGATTGCAATGTGGTTGTAAGTGCATTACTTATAGTAAATAACTAAATGATTTCTATGTGTGAAATTAATAATTATTTTTTCAGCTTCAGGCTGTATTCCGCATATAGCAGGATACCTACTAGTGTTAAGACACTCCGTTCCTCATTTTCCACCGCATTTATGAGCCTTTGTCTTGTCACCAGAGCGAAGAAATTTAAATCAAACCCAAAACCTGTTGCGTTTACAATCAGTCCCTTATATCCCTCAGCCGAGACGGCCCCGAAATTATTTATACATTCATTTACGCAATTCCGTAACTATATTATAATTGTAATTTATTTATGAGTCCACTTATGAGGTCTGGGAATTAGTCGAGAATGGTCTTGGGCTCATTCCAGAAATTTTACTAAAAAAACATTTGCTTTGAAAAATAAAAACTACCTTAAAATTTGTATGACAAATCAATATCTATATATATATATAAAAGGACTTGTCCTCACTGACTGAGGTAAGACGCACGCGCAGCCGTAACTGCTGATGGTAGAGACGTGACATTTGGACAGATGTTTACTTTCGTAATCTGGACATCTACTAAGAAGGGAGTTTGAAAAATTTTAACCTTAAAGGGTGAAATAGGGATTGAAAGTTTGTATGGAAAAAAAATTAAATCGGCATCGATTTTCATAAAATTTAAAATTCAGACTCTTAAAAATATTTAATTAAACACGTGTTTCACGTTTTTTTAGAATTTACCCCCTAAGGGTGCCAATAAGGGGTTGAAAGTTTGTTGGAAAAAAGTTGGAAAAATCTTTAAATCTCCACCGATTTTTATAAAAATTGAAATACAGGCTCTTAAAAATATTTCATTGAACGTGTATTTCGTGGTTTCTTAAAATTCATTCCTAAGGGTGCAAATAAGCAGGCGAAGCTGCGCGCGCCCACTAGTATTTTTATATAATGCATTAGAAATATTTTAAATTAATAATACTACATGCCTAAAAATTTTGGTAATGTACATATAATATATTTAACCTTTTAGTAACGCCTATTTTACGTGCTTTCCTTATATAAAGCCTGATAATAAATAATAGCATAGATTGTCGTATGCGTATTTACTCTATATTTCTACTAGTAATATAATAACAGATTTATAAAGATTACATTGAATTTAAGGCCGTCGTGGCCGAGCGGCAAGGGTGTAACTGTAACGCGACGATTGTGGGTTCGATTCCCACTCGAGGAAGTGAAATATTTATTTACGTTTATATTTCCATTTCTTCGCTCTGGTGTAGAAGCAAAGCGCGGCATTTAGTTCTGCCACTCAACAAGCAATGCCTCCAGAATTCGGCGGAAAGTGGAGAACAGAGTGTCTTAACACTAGGTTCCCTCTGCCTATTTTGCTGTGTGCGGGATGCAGCGTGAAGCTGAATTTAAGATATAGTTATAATTAGATCACATTTTTATTTATTTGATTTTGGACCACCTGGCCACCTGGTCGGCCATAGACCTATGTTGGATATTGCCACAATACAATTAATAACTCTATACTGAGTAGCTCATTCTCTTTCTTACATCTATATCTATATTTATAGTAAAATTGTAACTGGTCGCCATATTTACGTGAAAGATACAATATGAGAAAATCTATTATTGGGATACGTGGTACATACAATGGATTAGAACCCAATATCTGTTGGTCTGTGCGCGTCAATCTCAGAAACGGCTTAACTTCAAATGTAATTTTCAGTTTTGTATTTTGACAAGTTAATTCCAACGGGTCTCTATTACTATTAAATACAAGCAACATAGGTACTACCAGTTACATTTTAAGACATAATCTAGATTTCTATTATGTTTATATTCTAGCTAGATTGTAATTTAATATAACTGCTGTTGTAAACACTGTGGGTTAAAGGTTAACCGCATTCATGTCGATCAAGGAACCAAGTCGACAACTTCCTTAACGTAATATAAAAACCCTTTATTTTCGCAAAATATAGCCACATGCGAAGCAGCGGGCAAAGTATATATAGTATTTATAGTATTGTATATACGTTCGTCTGTCATTTGTTACGCATGAGTCCATGAACAGCTGGTCTCCTTTAAAGGCTATTATGATGCCTATAAAATAGCTATTATGTAAGCGACCCACATGTCATAATTCAAGATGGCGATGTAAAATAGGCATTTGTTTTTTATCTTTTTGCTGTAGGTACTGCTAGGCCGAAGAGGGTATCGAAATGTACTCTAATAGCAAATATTATAATATAATTGTATTCGGCGGAAAGTGGGCAGCGGAGTGTCTTAACACTAGGTTAACTCTGCCTACTCTACTGTGTGCGGGATACAGCGTGAAGCTGTTTTTTTCTTTATAAAAGCAAAAAGCGGGAGCAATGATTTTGAATTAAAATGCCACTCGGGGAACCATTTAACTTTTTCTTTCTGCGGTCGGTTCTAAAAAGTACAGCGTTAAGTTCCGCTTTAAATTCGTAGTTCTCGCAAGCTTAAAAAGTCTCTGTCAACCGAGAGTTCCGTATCAATTTTAGGATTGTCTGTCTACGAAAAGTAGACCTTATAATAGTTTTTAAACATAATATTAAGGATATATATAAATCAAAACAGTTATATAAGCAGTCAATTATTAGCATAATTAAAGATATTTTTAAAGCTTTGTGAGAAATAGTTCATAAAGAAGTTATTAAATAATTAACTAAATTTTAATATTATATTCAAATTAGGCCTTATTACGCTAAATTATAATAAAATGTTCTCACATAAAAAATGAAGTAAATATTTATTTACTGTTTATAATTATTTCATATTAATTAATAGGTTTTTTAAGTCACTGGTCATGGGAGAATTACTTTTGATACTATAATAGAAATAATTGGCCTAAAAATGTAAATTGAAATTTAGATATAGCAACTCTAGTGTGGAAAATTGAATTGTTCTAAAAAAAGTAATTTAAAAAAGTATCGAAAAATAGATTTTAAATAATATATCAGTAAGTATCGAAAATACTACTTATTATTTATCAATTTTTAATTGTAGTAATTAAAATAGTCTAATATACAATTTTATTAAGCTTCTGCATAAAAATATAATTTTGGAAACGGTTCAATTTAAAAAATCTATTCATTTATAAGTATATAATACAAAAGAAACTCTTTATAATATGGAAATAATTTAACATATACGTCAGGTTGTTTAACTTACGTAAATTCTGACAGTTATTAATAAATCTAGTGTCAAAAAAGATAAAAAAACTCATAGATATTGTAAAAAATTGAATTAATTATAAAAACTAAAATGTACCATAATATATGTAGTATAAAACTATAAATTCGCCAATATCATTTGATTTATGAGGTTTGGTTGGATATATTTGTTTATAATATAATAAGAATATGCTAGAGCCTTACATAGAAAAATGGGGAAACTCACTTTTTTTAAACTTGCTTATATATATATATGTATGGAAACGATACGTCATTATGACTATCTAAATCAATTCTACTTTATATTTTCTTTAATTGCATGTAATATCTCTTGTAAGTAGAATAGAAGAATAAGCAAAAATAAGTTAATGCTAAGACACTTTGATCTCCACGTTTAGGGCATCCATTAGGCTTTGAAGCCTTCTGCTTGACACATCTCTTCGCAACATATTAAGGAATCAATCTATCCTTGAATGTTCGACCTCCATTTGAATCCAGCAGCTTCCTGCTGTCTTCTTAAAGTCGTTAGCCGTGAGATATATTTATAATCTAAGAGCTCGAGATTCTCTGCGAGATGTTTTCAAAGATGCAGGTATTATTACAGTTGCTTCCCAATTTATGTATCATAACATTCTCTTTGTCCGACAAAATATACATTGTCATAGCAAAAATAGTGACAGTCATACGATAGGAACGAGAAATAAAGATAAGCTTGTCACACCAAATTTTCGCCTCCAAAAAGTTAGTAAATCCTGTATGGGTCTGAGTATACGTGTATATAATAAAATTCCGCAGTGTATTCTTAGTTTGCCACTACCAAAATTTAAAATATCTGTAAAAAAAATTCTAACAAGTAAAGCGTATTACACTGTTCAAGAATATTTGGAGGATAAGCATGTATGGAATTAATGTCTATTGAACGTAATGCAGGATTGCTGCCAGCTAATGTTTATAGATTGTACCATTGATTTTGAAAAGAGCAACTGTTGAGTTTCTTGCCGGCTCTTCTCAGCAGAACTGCCTTCCGAACCGGTGGTAGCTTTTTGTTCATATGTTCATTCGACGATTCAAAAGTGCTTATAATAATTGCCTATTTAAATAAATAATATTTTGAATTTGAATTTGAGTTAGTATACTTGGTTGAAAGGATTTTGCCGAAGGTTTATGCACTTTCGGCAAAATCCTGAGTTGGAAATTTTTGGGGCTATGTACCTATCATATTTTAGACTTCAGGCAGTAAGGTAGATGGGCGATAGGATGCAACTTGCAGAGGAACTGCTGCTGCTAAGTCAAATCCAACGATACCTAAATTATGTAAATTCATTGAGGGATTCTGGAGATATGAAACTATAAAGAATATTACATACATTTTACATGTAAAAAATATAACCCTTCCTTTGCAGTCGGGCAAAATGAAACAACGGAGACCTTTCCATTATCTCTGTCTATCCATCAAATTATGATAAATATATTAAAAAAAACATTACGAATTGCATAATATATTTTGCACTAATATGCAGTTTTTCCATATATTTCATATTTTTATCATTTTAATATCAATTATCAATTTCATGATAATTATAATTTGTTTGGTTACATAAGTCGATTATCTGTATGTTTTTTGCTATTTAAGAATCAAATTATATATATAAAACAATACCTGTGTAAGATTAGGTATTTATACGCAATTCATTATTATTTATTTCCTTCACTTTAAACATTTTTCAATATCTATAAAGTAGGCAGAAAAAAGCCTAGGCCCGTATTTGTAAAACACTCAACTCTGAGAACGATCTTGTGATGCCATTGTGTTAATAATCTGAATTGAAACAGCATCTCAAGATTGATCTCAAGATCGATCTCAGAGTAGAGAACGATCTATAAAGGCGAAACCTAGTGTGATAGCACACTGTTCCGCTTTTCCCGCGTCATTCCGTTTTCAATGATGGAAATCGATTTCACAATTTTATCATATTATTATTTCCACAACCTCTTTTACGGTTAGGCACTATTGCCTCCAGGATATAGTGCTAATAATTTAAAAAAATATATGTATATTAAAATCTTGGTTCTAAATAAGAAGAAAACAACGAACGGAGCGACGGTAAACGCATAGTATGTAGATAATACATTGAAATAAAAAAGATGTTAATAATTAACATATATTTTTAGAACATAACAAAGCCAGGCAGCATTCTACGTTAATACGTGTTAAAGGAAACAAGTGTTTACACTGCGACCACTCGCCTAGAACTACTGACGTGAACGGTGCGTTGAAAATGGCGTTGGAAATAGACAAATATGTGGGAAAAAGATATAAGTTGAAATCTTCGGAAAACTTTGATGAATATCTTAAGGCTATTGGTAAGTAATTGAATTTTATAAACTATTATATTATTATTTTTATATAGAATAGTTTTACTTTTTTGTTGACGTTACTTCTGAAACTGTTTTTCGAAGTATATTTATTTTAAATGATAGTATTTTTTTATTTTGTAAAATAATTTGTTTTATTTTTTAATTATCTATAGAATAAGAAAAAAATATTTACTTGTTTAAATTTCTCATTTTATCCGTAATATTACTATTATTAAATAACTCATAGCAAGTAAACATTGAGTAAGTATAATCTAATTTATCAAATTCGAATTGAATTATGTAGATAGACATTCTAGGATATATGAGATGATTTTTAAAAAAATCTTATAGACTTTTAATATCCATTAAAAAAAATCAACTTCACCTAGTGATAGAACACTCCGTTCCTCACTTTCTGGACCATCCATCTGGAGTGGTTATTTATCCATATCCATTCAAAACAAATTATATTGGATTTACGGATGTAATCTTAAGTCCAGTTAACACAAAAGGGCAGGTACTATTTTGAATCGGTAGCGTATACTATTGTTGTTAATAACCCAACTATTATTTGGGATGTTACGATGCACAGCATCTGTGAGAGGACGCTGTATACTTCCCTTTGATTATCCAATGATTTTCACTTCCGGTTGCTGTTTTCGACCAATCAGCGGTTCGCCGGAAGTCACGTGGTCCCAGGTGGCCACTACGCTTCTTACCTCATAACGTCGTTATTTCCCATTAGAGTAACATTGTTTAAAAGTGCTGTGGTAAGTGTAGTGTTGGAGGTGGAATTTCTTCACATCGTGAACCGGATTTCTATATCGGGCCTACTCCTGGGAAGGCCTCCAAAGATGTTCATCCTCATCAGAGAATTTGCTTTTGTGAAATTCAAAGGTAAAAAATGGACAACGGGTGAGTCACTTGAACCTCTTGTGTAACAAGTATCTACATACATGTAATACTGTTCTATTGCTTGGTATTATATATACCAATACTGTAGTGGATTCTGAGCTTCACCGAATACGGCTGTGTTAGAACCTACAATAAGGTGTAGCTATATGTCTTAGATTTTCAGCAGTTATGGCCCAATTTTATTCAGCTAACGGGTATTGCAAAAAAAGCTAGCAGACTCATCGCTTCTTTAACGCTCTTGGAGACGTTCTCGGCATAATATGATGCGATGTAAATGGAGTTTACTAAATAAATCGATTTTCACCGAGTTTACTTAGTTGTATATTATCTATTAATATACTACCTTCATTTAAATGCGATTAATTCGTTAAGAGCGTATCCTGAGCGAGTTATCAAATATATAAAAAAAAATCTGTTCTCATGATATATAAAAAGTCTGTCTATTTTTAGATAATCTTTTTTATTTATTTGTAGTAGGATAATTACTAACTTTGTTTAAATGTTATATTCGTTAGGAGGGTATCCTAAGCGAGTTAACGAATAACAATGTAAAACTGCGTGGGACTTTCTTCTGGATTCTTTTTTGACAATTACAAGCGAATACTAGGAAGAATTAAAAACAAGGATGCGAAGACAATTTCAAAGACTCCTGGCAGGAAAAGTGTTTCAAACACGGAATATTGGAGGTTGATTTTCTCAATCCTGGAGGAATGAGGATGAAGGAATTGTGAACTTTCTGCTTATTCGTGGTTACTGCGATCGCCATGAACGTCATAACATTTAGCAATGGGCGTCATAGCATTTAGCAATCTCGGGATGACCTCTTCGGCAAAGATTCTAGTCAGTCACCTTATCTTAGTTACCTTAAGGGCGACTCGGGCTATTGCTTGACATAAGGTATGTCCAATTATTTAAAGTGCATTTATCCGTACATTAGAATTTAAAAAATCTCGGTAATATATTAATTGTACGGGAACTATTGTAGTTATAAAATAAAGCTAAGATGCGATAGATGAAATATTATAAAATTGATAACTTTATATGTAAATGTATAGTAGTATCAATTACTTATAACTTTATTACACTTCGAAGAATGATATAATCATTAGTTGACCTGAAAAGAAAAAAAAAAAGAAAATTTTGGTTGAAAAATTAAGAAGCTCATAAACTCACATTTTCTAACGCATCGTATATTGAATGCAGTTTTCTTCAAAACTGTACCTAACTAGCAGACAGGACATATCATGAATTGTCGGTCTGGTTGCGGTTCTGGTAAGCGTTAATTGATGCTTTTGTGAAGTTATACTCAAAGATACTCAAAGTATGTGATGATAAAATCAAGTCTTAAATTTTACAAATACGTTCAAAGGTTTGACCAGTTTAACCTTAAACCGGGTATACCTGCAACAACAAGGGTACAAACTGGAACAGGGTAAAATTAACTCTGGTAACTACATCATCATCAGCCTGTCCTCATCCACTGTTGGACATAGGCCTCTCCAATGGCACGCCACTGAGCTCGATCTTCAGCTCTCTGCATTCAGCCGTTGCCGCCACTTTGCGGACATCGTCACCCCATCTAGCGGGAAGACGTCCTACATTACGCTTGCCAAGGCGTGGTGTCCACTCTAGAACGCGTCTCAATTACTATAAATTTATTATAGTTGTTAAAAAAGGAAGTATGGAGTTTGTTGCCGGTTCTATCTATGACCTGCTGTCTGAACCGGAGATATATCCCGCTCGTACTTCTAACATCATATTTCGTCTAGAAATATTTCGGGTGAAACAGGTGAGACCTGTTGATAATTACGCTCAAGAGACGGTGGTGTCATCCTAGGAAAATGTGTTTCTAGGTTCTCCATTAAGAAACTAGCTAGACCACCGGAAACAGGCTATAAAAGGTAACAATTTTATTGTGTAATTTAGAGGGGAGGCTACGCAAGGGCTTCATGAATAATAATCGATACTTATATAATCATGTTATTAAATTATTACTATGTTACTCATGTACGATGCACAGCATCATTTTAAGGCTCCTGGTGAGAATCTGCTATGAGGTAAGAAGCGTAGTGGCGCCTTTTATACGTTCCGGCGCCCTACCACCTGAGACCACGTGACTTCCGGCGAATCGCTGATTGGTCGAAAACAGCAACCGGAAGTGAAAATCATTTGATAATCAAAGGGAAGTATACAGTGCCCTCTCACAGATGCTGTGCATCGTCTCTGTTATTGTTATATAAAACTTGTATTATTATTGTGTTTACATCATTTTTTTATGAAGATTAAAATCATTTAAAAAATATATTTGGTTATCAATTTTATTATTCAAATACGACTAGTTTATAACATTATTTTAAAATTATTTATTCTTATAATAAAATTGGAACTGTCGCCGTCTGTATTGGGCGTGTGTTATGTAATAGAACCCAAAACAACAATTAAAAAAAAATCGGTCTATTAATGCGTTTATTCTCGCTGATCTCCGGATGGCTTAACCGATTTAGATGTAGTTTTCATTATTGAAGATTGCTTGTTTATTTTATTACTTCATAAATAAAAAGTTATATTTTATTAAACGTCTGTCAGTCTGTCAGTTTATAAAGAAGCGTATAAAGTGACATAGACGTAAAACATAAATTAATATGCTAAAGTCTTACAGTATTTTTATACAATATTTAAAATAGAGAAGAGAGATTAAGCACTCCTTCTCTATATAAACTACTATAAAGGTTAAGTTTCATAACATAATTTCACAATTTTTGATTTTATTTTAATATTAATATATTGATTTCGACAAGTAGTTATTATTAATCGTAATCGTGTAAGTATGTTATACTTATTTGATTTACTTGTTGTGTTTATGCATTTTTCCATAGTCATAAATATTCAAATTAAATTGAACTTGTTAATCTTTTCATATGAACAAAGTAAATATATGTATTTCAACACGAAATAATTAATATATTATAAAATCAAATTATTTAACGCTGTTAAAAATCGGTTTTAATTTCCAAGTGTAACTTAATTATTTTTGAATATAATTTGCAGATATTGAGCATTGTATCATAAGAACAAAATCAGCTTCACGCTGTATCCCAAACGCAGTGGGGTAGGCAAAGGGAACCTGGTGTTAAAGCACTGCGTTCCCCATTTGCATGTTGAATGGCGGAACTCGTCGCCGCGTTTTGTATTATTAAATATTAAATATTTCATTTCCTCGACTGAGAACCGAGCCCACGACCAGTCGCGTTTAAAGCTACACACTTCTATTTGGTTCTTATTGTAATAATATAATATCCCATGGTACTTTGAACTCATGTCTTAAACTGCTTTTTGAATAGAAGAGAAAAATTGTTGAAAAATTACAGCGTACACGCGAAGTTATGTTTGTAACTTCCTCTAGAATTGATAATAATGACATATTTTTTTTTATTTGTCGGTTAAAAGTGCTTCTAAAGGTTGGTAACCGTCTATTCTATTTTAAATTAAATTTATTAAGAAAATAACAAAAAAGTAATTTATTAGCTTTTCTAAAAATATAAAGAGGCTCCGTTAACCTAGAGATGTTAGTGTTATTATGACGTGATTTAGTTTTTTTTTTTTCATTTAAAAACGATATAAAAAGCTAAAAAAAAAATTCGAATTATGTAAATAGTAGGTAATGCATGTGCCTCATAACATTAAAAAAAACGTATGTGTGTAGTTAATTGTATGTAATAGAGGATATATTACAATAATTATTGACGTTGACCTTATTTGACTTGCGGATATGGTAATACTAGGAATATACTCGTATATAATATATATATATTATTTAACATCACGCTGTATCCCGAAATGTAAAGACATTGCATGTTGATTGGCGGAATTTAACGCCGCGTTTTGACTCGACACCAAAGCGTAGAAATTAAAATATTACATTTTGCGTTTACAGTCACATGCATTTTAATATAAATATAAAACTATATATTAACTTTTCTATATCATTCAGGATAGACAGCGAGTTTCTAGAATGTTTTTCTTTATTAATTTAGATATTTCTATGCATAAATGCTTAGCTATGCTGCACATTGAAGGGGGGTCAAACGAGTTTTATTTCTTTATAGTCTTTAACGTAGTTTTATTGTTATTTAATAATATGTAATATAATTATATTATATTTTTACAACCTCCGTCATTTCCTCGTGCGTACTGTTAAGTTAGAAATAATTAACAATAAAAACGTGATAGAACGATGGAAAAGCGAGCGGTAAGAGAGGTAGGGGTAGACTTCGGTTGATCTTCGAAAACTCAGTATCAAAGATACTGGAGGAAGGTCGTGTTAAAAGCGTGAGGACCCCTCGGAGAGCATGTATGAAGAGGTTGATGACAGTGGACGAGACGAAAGAGGTATGTAGAGACCGTGGTGTTTGGTGGTCGGTTCTCTCTGATTTCCTCGCTAGGGATAAAGTCTGAAATTATGTGTAGAACATTAATATTATACTCATTTAGCAAAGTAGGCACAAGGAACAGTGTCAAAACACTCTGTTTCTCACTTTTGTTGAATCAACTCTATTGCCTTATTAACGAGTAGAATTCGCACCCACAAGTCCACAAGCATCGCGCTTACAATAAATTCCTCAATTTAACAATAAAATGATTACAGAAACAAAACAAGTTTTAATTGCTCCAGTTTATAGTAATTTTAAAATTGCTTATAGTCATCGACCATAAAGCAATTGTAAAACTAACAGGTACACTGTGTATTATTAAATTAATTTTAAATAAAGATTTTTTATTGTGAATTATATTTTCAAACTGGAAAGAGATCGCATCTCTATTTTTTTACTAATTAGCTTCACGCTGAATCCCGCACACAGTATAGGCAGGAACGAAGTGTCTTAACACTAGGTTCCCAGTGTTAAGACACTTCGTTCCTCACTTTCGCCGAATTTTGGAGGCATTACGTGTTGAGAGGCGGAACTTAACGCCGCGCTTTGTCTAAACGCTAGAGAGCTAAGAAATATTGTATTTAGTAATTATTGTTATATTTTTTTTTTACAATAAAAAAAAATCTAGAAAAAGAATACTAAACTGCTTTAATTTGTCTGCTATATAGGTAAATAAATGCATATTTATAAGTAAACTAGTTTTGTTTCGGATTATTAGTCAATAGAAGCCTAGCGTGTTGGATGTAATATCAATATCGCTATTATATAATTAATTATTGATATTATTCACAGAGGCACAGAAGTGTGACTCTAGTCTCTCTCTCCCTCTCTCTCTATGTGCGACCGTTTATGGATTCGATTTCCACTCGAGGAAATGAAACNGTTGATCTTCGAACACTCAGTATCAAAGATACTGGAGGAAGGTCGCGTAAAAAGCGTGAGGAACCCTCGGAGGGCATGTATGCACTGTTATCAACCTCTGATGACAGTGGACGAGGCGAAAGAGGTATTGTATAGGTAGATGTCGTATAGGTATGTTATAGGTAGAGGAGACCGTGGTGTTTAGTGGTCGGTTCTATCTGATTTCCTCGCTAGGGATAAAATCTGAAATTATGTGTAGAACATTAATATTATACTCATTTAGCAAAGTAGGCACTAGGAACAGTGTCAAGACACTCTGTTTCTCACTTTTGTTGAATCAACTCCATTGCCTTATTAACGAGTGGAAATCGCACCCACAAGTCTAAAACCATCGCGCTTACAATAAAATCCTCAATTTAACAATAAAATGATTACAGAAACAAAACAAGTTTTAATTGCTCCAGTTTATAGTAATTTTAAAATTGCTTATAGTCATCGACCATAAAGCAATTGTAAAACTAACAGGTACACTGTGTATTATTAAAATAATTTTAAATAAAGATTTTTTATTGTGAATTATATTTTCAAACTGGGGATTTGGGGGGGACTAGAGATTGCATCTCTATTTTTTTTACTAATTAGCTTCACGCTGAATCCCGCACACAGTAGAATAGGCAGAGGGAACCTAGTGTTAAGACACTTCGACAAAGTGAGGAAACTTTCGCCGAATTTTGGAGGCATTGTGTGTTGAGAGGCGGAACTCAACGCCGCGCTTTGTCTAGACGCTAGAGAGCTAAGAAATATTATATTTTTTTATATTTAGTAATTATTGTTATATTTTTTTTATAACTATAAAAAAAATCTAGAAAATGAATACTAAACTGATTTAATTTGTCTGCTCTATAGGTAAATAAATGCATATTTATAAGTAAACTAGTTTTGTTTCGGATTATTAGTCAATAGAAGCCTAGCGTGTTGGATGTAATATCAATATCGCTATTATATAATTAATTATTGATATTATTCACAGAGGCACAGAAGTGTGACTCTAGTCTCTCTCTCCCTCTCTCTCTATGTGCGACCGTTTATGGATTCGATTTCCACTCGAGGAAATGAAACATTGTATATTTTAATTTCATCGCTTTGGTGTCGACGCAAACGGCGTTGTATTTCGCTCAGCTGAACAAATATTATTAATTATGTATATAAATATGTTACTTAGTATATATGTTTATGGGGACTTATAGTTTTTATATTGACAATATCGCCGCTCAATTAGCATATACCATATGAATGTTGGTAATTTTCTATAAATGTTTGTATTGTTTATAATTTATTTAATAAGCAGTGTTATATACTAGCGACGAAGCATAAGGTAGGGTAGGGCGATAGGGAAATGGCGTAAAGAAAAAAAGTTCTTAATTTGTTTTCAAATTTTAATAGTAACGAATTAGAAATAAATATGCTTTAAAATTATTTTTTAAATATAATTGACATCGTAAATATATCCCGAGACAAACATTATGCATTTTTCCTTCATCAGTTGAACTTGTTATATGCCATTTAGAAATGTAGGTCATATATATATGTTTATTATATATTTCTATTGCTTAAATATATCCTTAAGAGGAAATCTCAAGGAAATAGTAGTTATTTAGTCGCTCGTAGTATCTATTCTCGTATTATGTTTCATAGAAGGTTTAATTGCATGTGTTAAATATATTTATTAATTATTTAGAAAAAATACGTAAATCGATAATAAAAACAAAATGTTCTACTTTTTTTAAGGAAAGAATAATCATGTCTTAAAAAACTTTGTCTTTTATTTACATTATAATTTAAGTACAAACTAAAATAAAATTAAATTTTTTGTATATAATATTTTTTTAATTCTATTCAATACAATTCTAATATTGAATATACATATAAGAGACTTCGGATACTATTCGGACTTTAAATTTTTATGTGTGTAACATGTAATAAATTGAAATATCTTATAATATTCTATAACAGATGTGGGCCTAATTTCTCGAAAACTTGGAACATCCTTGTCTCCATCAACTGAACTCAGGAAGAACGACGATGGCTCATACTCTCTAACATTCGTAACACCTATAAGAACTGTTATAATTACATTTAAACTTGGTGAAGAATTTTCTGAAGAGAGAGCTGATGGCGTTAAGGTTAGTATTCACATATATGTCTCCTCTTATAAGCTATTTTATTTTGAACAAGGGTTTTTAGATTAATAGTAGATACTTTTCCTACTTTGCTGGTCAAACTTTGTGCCTCGTGGCCCGTTAGTACCTACCTTGGAGCTCGTTTCTTTTCCTCATACCTCCTTGATAAGAGATTATTTCCCCTCCTGTGTGACAGTGAGATACAAGGTATCTTTCAGATCTCTCGTTACCGGTATCACCTTGAAGTTTTAATGAAAACTATTACATACTTTAAGTGCAGTTCATTTCATATAAAATGAGTGTGTATGCCCGCAAACTTAAGTTTGCCAACTTTTGTAAATTGTACTTCCGGTTGACCTTCAGTTCTGAAATCGGTACTGAACTTTTGGTGGGCTATTCTGACCCGCACTTGACCTATTATATATATATGAAACTTCTATGTATATTTCAGGTAAAATCAAAGATGTACATGGAAGGCGACAAACTCGTTCAGTCACAAGTTGAGGACAGTGGCAGAAAATCAATTCACACTAGAGAATTTAGCGACACATCGCTTATTGTGGTAAGGCATTCTATGAAAAATGTTTATATTTACAAATATTTATGTGAGGTTTGATAATTAGGTACCTATTAGTTATTAATAGCGGCGTTGAGTTCTGCTGCTCAACATGCAATGGCTCCAACATTCGGCAGAAAGTAGGGAAAGGAGTGTCTTAACACTAGTTTCCCTCTGCTTACCCTGCTTTGTGCAGGATACCACCGTCACAACCGTCCCGTTACATTTACACCTTTGTGCCGCTGAAACACCTATACAAAGTACAACACTCAGAGACTATTACAACTGTTGGTTTTAGTCATTAATATTATATATACCAACTAACACCTGCTCCATTTGCATTTACATTTAGCAACTAAATAATAAACTAACTAAACATCTCAATTCCAAGTATCCATACAAATAAGAAAAAACATAGATTTTATACAAACATTATACCTACCTATAGCTTATTTATTGTATTCAATATTAAAAAAATGTTTTTATTATATCATATTTTCCAAGTAAATGTAAACAGATAAGGTAGAGAGCCCCCTTATCGTTTTCCACTCCCTTATATCCAATTGTATCTAAGTTTTACAATCAGGTCACCTTTTCTGCCATTCAGGTCACCTTTTTGATTACTTTATCAATTTTGTAAGCGATAAATGACTTCTGTTGGTCCTGTATAGCTGCGTTTCTTTATATTATCTTTTCAAATATTAGGAGAATTGTTGAAAAAGGAGAACTTTAATAATCATTTAAATTAAAAAAATAAAAATATTTGCAGACACATTTTGTTAAGAGTATCTAAAGATAATAATGGATCATAATAATTCCATTTAATTTCATATTTGTTTTTTTAAAGCAGTAACTTTCTTTATATAAGAATATATATTAGTATGTTTAATTTTATATTAACAAATATCGATGAACACCTACTGGAATAAGTCACAATTTTTTTAAATTAAATCGGAACGATTTTAATGGTTTCTTTACCAGTCTATCGCAGTCCACTGCTTCGTAGGCCTCCCTCATCAAGTGCCAACCAACCCGGTCTTGGCTTAATGTTTGTTTATTTATTTTTTTTGTTTCAGACATCAACTGTCGATGGTTGGGATGGAAAATGTGTGAGAGTCTATGAATTAGTTTAACAAATCTTAAACCTTGCCCTCCTCTCTAAACGTAGTTATATTAATAAAAATGATAGAAAACGTATTAATAAATTTTAATAAATTTCAAAAATATTTTATTTTTATATAAAGTGTTTTCTTTTAAACCTTATAAGGATATAAATCCTTCAGTTTCTTTCAAGTTCATTGTGTAAAGGTAATAATGACTGGGAAACACACACCTCTGTTCATCAAAAATCTTACTTCAGTCCATTTATAATTTATTTAAAAGTAAAGATTAAAATTTCAATTCGTTTGTTTTTTATGATAGGGTAGTGGCATCAGTAACCGACAAACACCAATGATAGATTCCTTATTTTTACTTCCAAAAATAATAATCTATATATATAAAAGGACTTGTCCTCACTGACTGAGGTAAGACGCACGCACAGCTGTAAATGCTGATGGTAGAAACATGAAATTTGGACAGATGTTTCCTTTCATAATCTGGACATCCACTAAGAAGGGATTTTGAAAAATTTTAACGCTAAAGGGGTAAAATAGGGGTTCAAAGTTTGTATGGAAAAAAAATTAAATCGCAACCGATTTTTATAAAATTTGAAATTTAGACTCTTAAAAATATTTAATCGAACACATGTTTCATGGGTTATTAGAATTCACCCCTAAATACGCAAGCGAAGCTGCGCGCGTCCGCTAGTATTAATATGAATGTCTTAAATTGTGAACACTAAATTAAATGCATATATACTTGTTGGTGATATTTATACAATTTGTTTACCCACCTTTTTATTTAAATGCGAATTGAAACGTACAAAAATATCATTACTAATGCTAATTGTCAACAGGTTAAGCGCAAGGTACCTATAGTTTATTATTTTTTACCGTCACAGTTTTTTTTTTATTTATTTGATGAATTGCTAATTGCTATAATATCTTTTAGCTAGCTTTGTTATTAAAAATTTTCGCAGTAGCTTATTTCGCCAAAATAACAAGGCAACTGGTAGGTACCTCTAAGCTGCATTGGTTCTTTTATCGAAAGATATCTATGACAATAATTTATCTAAGATATTATTAACTATCACGTTGGCCTCGGCTTTTCTATTTTGGACATTGAACTATAATCCAATGCACTTTGCAATACAAATTCAAATCAATCAATTACTCACGCAAGCTTCGATACATATAGTAAGTACTGAGTATCTTTTCGTATGCTTACATCACTAGTTACGTCGCGAGGGGAAATATCAAAATGGACCTTTTGTTTATGATAACCTTAATTATTATTTTTGATCGCAATTATTATTTTAAGCTTTTGAAAATCTATTGAAAATCTGCTATTACCTTATGACATTACCATATATTCGCCATCTTTCTTTCTTATTTTTTTCCCTTTATCTATTGCATATTTGGTTGGCATGAAAAGACTAATGTAAGAAACTCTGTGTTGATTGGAGGAGCCAGCGCACGAAAATGAAAATATTATCAATAATGACCATTTCCCGAGCAGGAATCGAACCTGTAGCTGTATTTTTAGGGTTCCTCGCCTCATAAGGAAAAAAGGAATCCTTATAAGATAACTTTGTTGGCGGTCCACCTGTCTCTCTGTCTGTCTAAACTTTTACCTCAGTAACGCTTGGAGATATCGAGTAGCAATTTAAATAGTATACTAAGGCCTACAGTCCCTTGATTTCATAAAATATATGTATATTTCTACATTTACTTAAAAAAAATAGCCATTTATGTAGCAAAAAACACGTATGTCGACACTGTTAAGAAACTGAAATTAATAGGGTACTTTTGGTTGACCTAGAATTATGAAATTTGGCAGCTAGCATTGACAGGTAGTACTCGTTCTGAAAAAAAATAAAAACTTATAGTTAAATCCAAAAAAAAATGAAACGTACAAAATATTAACGTTTTCTAAAAAAAATATTCTACTTTCCTAAGTAGTAATAATTAAGGAATAACACTTAAAAATGTCAAAAATATTAATACAGACAGTAGATATTTAAGTATCTCCATTTATTATAAATTTATTAGGAAATGCTACTTGACACACTCCTTTACCTCTGATATCAGTCACATTATGATATCATACTTGTACGATAAAATAATCGACTGATATGATAAAAAAGTGATTTCACTTGTTCTTTCCAAGTTTCTGATTATTTTTTTTTCCAAAAAAAAAAATACTATCATTGTTAAATATAGCATTAGCTGCACATTGATGATTAAAGGATGATGCAATATATATACTAGAATAATAAAGAAATTATATATTATATAAGTTGAAATTAAATTTTGTTGCTTCTATTTACCAATAATGTAAAACTTTGTTCTCATATCAAGAAATATGTTAAATATATAAAAATTAAATCTGTAAAATATTTGAGTCTACGTTTCTTGAATTTCGTCTGAGTACTATAGCAAATTATGCATAACGTTCTTATGGTACCAAGTCGTTTGTCTAGAATTTTTCATTATTTGACTTTTTACTTTAATAATAATAACATTATTATATTGAATCATCTTAATACATTTCATTCATTCGAGGTAGTCTTGGGGTCCGTGACGTAGCGGATAAGCTCCAAGAGCGTCGCCTGAGATGATTTGGCCACGTTACGCGCCGGCCTAAGAACTATGTCGGATGCAAGTGCCTTGCTATCAGTTTCTGGAGTGAGACCTCCCGGAAGCCCAAGGAAACGCTGGTTGGATTACGACATGCAGGCCACAAGAGCCAATGGTCTAACCACCGAGGACGCAAAAGACAGTGCAAAGTGGAGGAAGAAGAAGAAGAACATATTATATTGAATAATACTTAAAAATAATATTGCAAGTCCGACCATCATATGACCGATCGCCCTCCGAGGTAGATACCTCACCTGTAAGCAAGGATTACACTATAGTCTATACATCCACGATTTGTTCTCGGTCCGATCTCAGTCTGTTAATATTTATGAAATCTAAACCGGCTTACTCACTCTTTGAACTGCTCCAGAATTCGGCGGAAAGTGGGGAATGAAATTGTCTTAACGGGAACGGAGTGTTTTACTAGGTACCCATGTTCTCTATGCCTACCCTGCTATGTGCAAAATACAGCGCTCACCAAAAAAACCCCAAAAAAGATGATTCATCTGCGTACAGATGAGTCACTAAAGGGAGCCACTCTGATAATAAAGGAACATTGATATCAGTATCTGTGAACAGAATTCTCTGAAAAAAGTTTATTTTGGTATATAGTGCTTTAGTAGTTAAACATGAATCATAAGCTAAGTTTTTAATGTAATTTTTAATATATATATGTAATATACTTTTTATAAGAAAGTTATTTATTTTCTTCAAATTACTACCCCCTTTAAAATATTTAAGAGAACTCAGTGATATATTTTGAGAATATTTAAAAAAAAGTATTTACATAAAAACACTTGATTACTATTTTTAAATGCAAGTACTTGAAGTTTTTAAATGTAAGAATCCGTATGAAATTTATTTAGCATAGGGCAATTTTAATACACCTACACCTACTTTATATATATATGTATATTATATATATATAAAATTGAAGTGTTTGTCTATGATTTCAAAATAACCATTTTTGTACCTATAAATATATTTAGATGATATTAAAACACAAACAAACCATTAAAAAAAAATGTCTATCTGTCTTTCTGTTTGTCCGAACTACTCTGTGGATATGCTGAAACGATTTTATTGGTACTTTCACTGTTTTATGGATCAATATACACTTTCTATCCGGGAACCTAGGTGGGTAGGCCGTACTAAAATAACCAACCAATTTTCTCTATCTAGACTTAAGGCAATTTTAAATAAAACAGCGGGGGCATCAGTAAGTGAAAATATAAGGTCATCAATGTACTCTAGACAATTATGTCGTGCAACTTTCATGGCAAAACAAACTTTCTAGAAAGTAATATTTAACATATTAATTTTGTGTCAAAGTTACTATGACACAATAAGGAATAGTCATCGCTGAGGGACGCCATCCAATTTGATTTTGTATCTAACTCTGTTGCCGCCAATAATAAAAGCAAGTGATTTTTCTGAGTTAATTGACAGACCGAAGGATTCGACCAAGTCTGAATAGCAGCCAAATCGCTATTTAATGCTTTGATAATTTCAGACAGTTCGTTTAAATACCAGTGCCGGTGAAGTTGCAAATCATCAGCATAAAGATGGGAGGGAGAAGTAATGACTCTTGAGATATTATTAATAAATACAAAAAAAAGAAGTGGGGAAAGCACGCCGCCTTGGGGGACGCCAGCAGTAAGGTCAAGCCATGTTCATGTGGTATTTGCTTTTATACACTAAAATCGGAATATAAATCCATTATTTGGCTTCAGTAGCATAAATGTGAAAAGGGCTTTATTGATAAATAAATGATTATCGATTTTTATGTGTAAAGTTGGAAATTGTAATAAATATGAGATAAAGAGATAAACGAGTGAGCCAAAGGTTTATCGATACATTGCACGGTCAATATAAATATAGGGTACGATGTTTTTTTATTTATTCTGTGTTAATAGCGTTAACTGAAAGACTGAAAAATGGCGTACGTCGGCAAGGAATACAAACACGAGAAGGATGAAAACTTCGAGGAATTCGTTGCTAGCTTGGGTGAGTTGTAATAGACATTTTAAAACTAGCTATTTTTTATAAAATTAATTTTAAAAAATCATTAATTACCTGTGTGTTTTGATAAGAATATTATTTAAAAAAAAATATTGCTATATTAAAATTATTACTCAAATAACTTCAATCACTTCGATAATAGCCTATTGCCGCTTTATATAATGAAACAACAATTTTTTTTTAATTAAAATTAATTACAACATAGAAATTCAGCAGCTATCATATAAAAATTTAATTTTAATGTGGATTTGTTGAAAATGTATACTTTTTGTTTGAAAATTTACTCTGTAATAAAAAAGAATATACATATGTACGTACAAAGTTTAACTTGTAAACTTTTATTTTTTAAACTCCGCTGTGTCCCTCTCACAGCAGCTTAGCCAGAGGGAACATAGTGTTAACATACTCCGTTCCCCACTTTCCACCGAATGCTGGAGGCATTGCGTGTTGAATAGCGGAACTCAACGCCGCACTTTGCCTCGACACTAGAGCGAAGAAATGAAAATATAAATTTATATAAATATTTTATTTCCTCGAGTGGGGATCGAACCTACAACCAATCGGTTTTACAGTCACACTTAGTGCGCGCTACGACTGGCCTTGCTAAATTACTAATTTTAAACAGATAATAATTAATTCCATAATTTGTTTATTTCTTATATTCTTCAATTAAAGGCATTCCCGATGACAAAGTCCAGCTTTTACTCAACTACAAGCCTTCACAAAAGCTAATTAAGGAAGGTGATGAGTACATTCTCTCTAGCTCCGGTTCCAGTGGCCCAAAGGAACTGAAATTCCAAGATGGAGTAGAATTCGATGAGGAAATTTCTGAAGGACTCGTTGTAAGTTCCGTTTAATATGTCTATAATATAAAAATTATTACTTTTATATTTATTGAAGACAATATTATAATTGAGGAAAGTCGAAGGGCACAAATGTGTCGATTCCCACTCCAGGAAATTAAATATTTATTGAAATTATATTTTCACTTCTTTGCTCTTGTGCCAAGACAAACGCGCGGCGTTGAGTTCCGCCACACCACACGCAATGCCTCCAGAATTTTACAAAAATGGGGGTAAAAATTCAATGAAATTTCATTTGTGTTGCTGCTATTATAACAAATACTAAAAAAAATTAAATAAAATAAATATTTAATATCTAATATGGACGCCATATAACAAACTTGTATTTTTTGTCCGTTTCTGATATTCATAGAATATTAACTTATATATATTTAAATCATCGAACGGCTAGCTTCCATAATTATGTTTAAATATAAGTAGTTAAAACTGCATCATTATTTGTTTGATTTCAGGCAAAGACAATCTTCAAAGTGAACGGCGACGAAGTAGTTCAAGAGCAAAAATTCGCGGACGGTCGCGTGTTGACCTACAAGAGAGAATACAGCCCAGACAAACTTATTGTGGTGAGTATAAAAATTCAAAATATTCTTTATTCAAATAAACTTATTATAAGCACTTTTGAATCGTCGAATGAACATATGAACAAAAAGCTACCACCGGTTCGGAAGGCAGTTCTGCTGAGAAGAGCCGGCAAGAAACTCAACAGTTGCTCTTTTCAAAATCAATGGTACAATCTATTACATTAGTTGGCAGCTATCCTGCATTATACATATTATATAGAAAATTAAATTACATACCGTTTTTAAAACCAGCCACCACCAAAAAGGTCTAGCCCAATAAGCACGGGAAAGCTGCACTGGCTTCTAGTAAATTATTTTTTCTAAAATGTCTAATGTCTTTTTGTCTAAAATGGCATTTTTTTGTCTCAAACCCTTACAGTAAGGGTGTTATGGGAGTAACAACCCGTAACGTGTAAGTTGGTTTTCTCGAAATCTATTAAAGATATTTGCATGAAATTTAAACTGAACGTGGCCATCCAAAAACTCATTTTTTTACATTTTTTGGAATATAGTAAACTGGAAAAAAATTGGCGTTAATTTTTTGAGAATTAACACCGTCACCACCGTCACAAGAATTGACATATGCTAAAAATTACAAAAAAATAGAAACGGTGGATATATCTCCAAATAGTAAACTTAAAACTTAAGACTCAGTTCTCCATTAATACTCTCTTTTCCCACTTTTCGCGCAATTCTTAAAGCAATGTGTGTTGAGTGGCGGAACTCAACGCCAGAATAACAATATACTAAACAAAATATAATACTTATTTTTTCATATTGTTTCAGACACTTACCGCCAGCTTTTGGGATGGCAGCGCAGTCAGACACTACGTAGCCGAATAGTTCATGTTATTAATGTTTTGTATATTTAATTATTTTATAAATTTATTTAAAAACTAAATTAACTAAAATTTATGTTGTTTTAATCATACATGTGATAAAGTTAGAATGGAAAATAATTTTGAACTTAAGTAATACGAAAATCTTTTACTGATCAAATCAGCTTCACGCTGTATCCCGCGCACAGCAGGGTAGGTACAAGGAACCTAGTGATAAGATACTCCGTTCCCCATTTTGTCGAATTATTCCCCACCGTTCCCCACTTTCTGTATCCAGCACACAGCAGGGTAGGGAGAGGGAACCTAGTGTTAAAGGTCAATCCACCCGATCCTAGAAGCTATAGTTCTCGACTTCACCAGAGTTGAAGACTGGTTGTCATCTAGTCCTGATATTAATCCAGTGGATTATAATTTGTGGTCAGTTTTAGAAGGCTTGCTCCTATCACCATGATAAGCCCGTAAAGCAATCTATACAATATGAAAAATATATGACAAAATAATCATTGCTAAGCTAAATTACTTTCAAGTTCTAATAAAATATAATAATAATTAATAATAAAATATAACAATATAATAATAGTAATATTTGTTTTATTCTGAAGACAATATATTTATAACACTGAGGTCAATATAGGCGTAGGGACTAGAGTGTGACTGCAAATGATGCAGTCGATCCAATTCCCACTCGAGAATAAAATATTTATATTTTCATTTTATGGCTTTAGTAACCACCAGAATTCGGCGGGAAGTGTCAAACGTAAGTATCTTAATAGAAACGGAATAACTTAAGACCAGGTATCCAGATTGCCTCTGCTTACCCCGGATACAGTATGAAACTAAAAAAATAGACGAATAAAAAAAAAACATTGAAAACTAAAGTTTGAAAACATTGAAAACGGGGCACTACCAAAATTATAGCAATATTGTCTAAGAAAATATTGCAAATTGAAATAAGTTTTTTATTTATAGACTGATTAAAATTAAACAAACAATTTGAATTCTATTTTATCGGTCAATACAACAAACCTTAATAGATTTTATCATAATATCTTCCATGTATAGACGGCGGTCAATTACAATTTTAATATATATATTTATAAACATTATATATTTATTATATATATACTCAACACGGAGTGCCTCCAGAATTCGGCCGAAAGTGGGGGACAGTGTGTTACACTAGGTTCCCTCTGCCTACCCTGCTGTGTGCGGGATACAGCGTGAAGCCTATTTGATTTATAGGCATTTCCAAAATAGGGATGGAACCTCTGACCAACGCACGCGCAGACAGGAACTGTATACTTCTATTATATAAATAATTTTAATTTCTACGTCGGGTCGTCTTAATACGTGAGGACGTTAGAAATAGATTGTTTTACCTGTAATAAACAGTGAATGAATTCTCTCCGCAGAAACAGAACGGGAAGGAATATAAATGAACTTAATGTACTTTCTGTATTCTTATTATATTCATCGACAAACATGGATAAACATCCACACACATGTTTTTACAAAATACTACTTAAGATACCCCTTTACCACCTGGTTGATATCAAACATCTACTATACAATAAAATAATAAATAAAAATATAAAAAAATATAATTTCACAATTTTCTGATAATTAAATTTAAATAAATAATTTAGTACCTTTAATGGGAATTGAACCTACTAAGGGTCGTGTTTCTTATACTTGTGCTCCTTTGCCACGACTAGCTTCAAAAGACTACACTCAATATTAAAAATTTCGCTTATCACGTTACTTCTAAGTAATAATATATAGAAATAATTAAAAGATAAAAAATTACTTTTTATGTTAGATATTAATTGTGTATTTTAATAATAACGTAATTAATATTTATTAGTTACATGCTTATCATATTATGATAAAGAAATTAAATGTCATAATAAGATAAAAAATAGTACAGACCAAGTATCTATAGTGGTATAAGTACCATAATAAAAAAAAAACAAATTTGTTCTCACATAAACAATCATAAATTGTTAAAAAATAGTAAAAAACATATACTCGTATATAAATATACTAGTAGACCCGAACGCGGCTACGCCCGCTTGAACTATAGAATATTTATTAAATATATTTATGAAATTATTTTCAGTTTTCAATAGAGAGATGCGTTAAGCAAGTTCAGTTTGGGTGACGTTTTCTAACAACAAACTTTGCAAATCGTTGCTTAGCAACGGTTGCATAGCGACGGTTGTTATTAACATGGCGGAATAAATAGCATGTCAAATTAGAAAGCATTTTAATATATTGGTATATATCAAAATACTACAAATATGAGAAAAAAAGTATCCTATGTTCATCCCGAGACCCCCAAGTATCTCTATATGAGTATTTTATCACAATTAAGTTAGCGGTTTGGCCCTGATTGCGTAAAAGACAGACAGACAGACAGACAGACAGACAGGTTACTTTCGAATTTATAATGTAGGTATGGATTACATAACGTCTAAGCACAATAGCAAATTTGAAATTATGCTTAACGTTCTCATCGCACCACGTTTTATAATCTAGATTAGACTTTTTATCTTATATTTTCCTTTCTTTACCTCTCTTTTATAAAAATATATATACATTCTATTTTTAAAAATATAATAATAACTATATTATAATACACATTCGTCGAAGAATTATATTACAATATATAAGTATACTTATCGTACACTTTTGGAACTGTTTTTAACAGCAATAGCAAAGCATAGTTCAAACCCCACATATATGGCAATATTTTACAACTACAGCTCTAATCTAACATTAATTTATGACAAAAAGATGATTCACTAAGGTTTAAAGAAGATGATATGACAAATCTTCTTTTCCATTCTGTCTTGCTTCTCATCAAAACTGTAAAGGCTCGTTCTCGATCCCATTCTAATATGTTATACTATTCTTATGAGACAGGAATTGGACGAAACAAAAGTATGAATCATTGTTTCCCCTATACACCTGTAAAACAACAGTGTGAATATGGCCTAAATTGTGAAAACAGCTAGAATTACGAATCATCCACATACGAATGATTCACTAAAGGGAATCACGTTGATAGAAATATAGATATAAATAGTCAATTATCAATATCTGTCAACAGAATATTGGGGAAAAAAAAATCTTTTAGTTTCTAATATATTCTTTATAAGAAAGTAAAATATTATAAGTATCAGTAAATTGTAAATACAGGGGGGCGACGATGGAAGGCGCAATTGGCCGCCGCGACCCATGCCAACCGTCTTGAGAGCTGCTAGTGCGTCCCCCCCAAGGAATTCACATGTCTGCTGCTGCTAAATTCCTAACATACATGGCAATATGGAAGAGAAAAGTATGATTGCTTTATACTTAAACATTTATTTAAATTTATATTTTCATTTCTTCACTCTGATGTCGAGGCACAACGCGGCGTCGAGTTCCGCCACTCAACACTTAATGCCTCCAGAGTTCAGCGGAAAGTGGGGAACCACCATCACAAATTGTATATAGATGTTAGTTAGTATCTACTTCAACAATATACGTTTTTATCGTGATTTTCATTCAATTTAAATGTGAAAATGGCCTTATTAATGACAATTGATTTTTATGTGCAAAATACGAAATTGCAATAAATAAGATATAAAGGGATTAACAAAGGTGTCCCAAAGATTTGTTGATATATTTCACGATTTATATAAATATAGGGTACGATTATTTTTGTATTTAATGTGGATTGACTGAAAGACTGAAAGATGGCGTACGTCGGCAAGGTATACAAACACGAGAAGGATGAAAACTTCGAGGGATTCGTTGCTAGCTTGGATAATATTTAAAATTAGCTCATTTTTAATCTATATATTCAAATTCAAAATATTCTTTATTCAAATAGGCAATTATTATAAGCACTTTTGAATCGTCGAATGAAGATATGAACAAAAAGCTACCACCGGTTCGGAAGGCAGTTCTGCTGAGAAGAGCCGGCAAGAAACTCAACAGTTTCTCTTTTCAAAATCAATGGTACAATCTATTACATTAAGCTGGCAGCAATCCTGCATTACGTTCAATAGACATTAATTCCATACATGCTTATCCTCCAAATATTCTTGAACAGTGTAATACGCTTTACTTGTTAGAATTTTTTTTACAGATATTTTAAATTTTGGTAGTGGCAAACTAAGAATACACTGCGGAATTTTATTATATACACGTATACTCAGACCCATAAAGGATTTACTAACTTTTTGGAGGCGAAAACTTGGTGTAACAAGCTTATCTTTATTTCTCGTTCCTATCGTATGACTGTCACTATTTTTGCTATGACAATGTATATTTTGTCGGACAAAGAGAATGTTATAATATACAAATTGGGAAGCAACTGTAATAATACCTGCATCTTTGAAAACATCTCGCAGAGAATCTCGAGCTCTTAGATTATAAATATATCTCACGGCTCTTTTTTGGAGAATAAATATTGAATTGATATCTGCAGCACTGCCCCATAGCAGCATTCCATAAGATAAAATACTATGAAAATAGCTATAGTAGACTAGTCGGGCAGTTTCAACGTCCGTCATTTGTCTTACTTTTTTAATTGCGAACGCGGCAGAGCTGAGTTTATCTGCAAGTGCTTCCAGATGAGCGTTCCACTGGAGTTTGGAATCTATAGTTACACCTAGGAAAATAGCTGATTCCGACAAATTAAGAGCTTCTCCTTTAATTAGTAGACTAAAGTTATGTTTTTTAACATTTTGTAAAGTAAACTCAATACATTTAGTTTTTTTAGCATTTAACATTAGATTATTAACATCAAACCAACGAAGAATATGCGACAATGCACTATTCACTTCGTCATAGTTTATTTTATTTCGGTCAACCTTAAATATTAAAGAAGTTTTCGCGGATGATCCGCGAAAAGTACAATATCACATAGGTTCTTCACATAAAAAGGCAGATCGTTAATATAAATAAGAAATAAAAGAGGACCGCCAATCCCCTTAGATCCCTTTGGAACGCCAATCTTTAGAGGGGATCCAGATGATTTTACATTATTTATACTAACCCTCTGGATTCTTCGCTTTAGAAATGAGGCAATAAGATCAAGGGCAGTACCCTGTATACCATAATGATATAGTTTTAATAACAGAGCTTCATGGTCTACACAATCAAAGGCTTTGGATAAATCACAAAATACTCCAATACCATTTTGTGATTTCTCCCATGCGTCATAAATGTGCTTTAGGAGTGCAGCACCCGCATCCGTAGTGGACTTGCCTTTGGTGAAACCATATTGCTCACTATGGAAACAATTGTTAATATTTAAGAAATTTGTGAGCTGATTGAACATATTTTTTCAAATATTTTACTTAAGGACGGTAAACCAGAGATCGGTCTGTAATTTACAGGCTCAGATCTATTTCCACTTTTGTAAAGCGGCACTATTTTGCTATATTTCATTAAGTCAGGAAAAATACCGGATTCTACACAATTGTTAAAATTAAAGCAAGGTAAGGAGCAATATTAGGTAAAATTGAATTAAGAAATATAAAATCGAAAGGTCAGAAACTACAAGTGCTAGGTATCTGAAATGTTGCATAGGACTCACTTATAGGACGTAGGTGCTCGCTAAGACCGGAATTTGCAATATACGATTTCTAAAGGGTTGTTTTTGGGGTCGAAAGTTTGTGTGAAACTTCGTTACTACAAATGCTAGGTCTCAAATTTTGCATAGACGTCACTAGGACTTAGTCATGGAGACAGGAATTAATAATAACAGAGTTCACGCGGGTGAAACCGCGAGCGGGCCGCTAGTATTATTACATACTTAAAAATAATTAATTTATAATATTTTTATGGCCTTATATCCATTTTTTTAAACAATTGAAGTGTGTAATTATTTTATTTTAAATATCCAAAATTATATATGTTTCTTTTCTATAATTAATTCTGTAAAAATTTATGTATATACTAGTGGGCCCGGTCGCGGCTACGCCCGCTTGAACAACACGATTATTTATTAAATATATTTATGAAATAATTTTTGGTTTTCAATAGAATTTGTAAGAAAATATAAGCCTAAATAATTAAAATAAGTTAAAAAAGAATAATAAGTGGAGATTTATTATTAGATAAAATATCTGAGTAACCGAAATGAACAAACAAAAGAAGTAAAAGTAACTAAAGGAAATTCTTAATATTAGAAAAAGTACCTAAAGTTTGCCGTGCAGGCGGGCGTACTTAACAGTTTTCTATATTAAATAATTAATATTTTTTGCGGACGATATTAAATACAATCCTAAAAGATATTTTAAGTGTATAACATCGGTATAGATAACCGAACTGAGATAAATTAATAAGTAGTAGTAGTAATAAGCAGCAAATAATTAAATACAAATTAACAGTAATTCGAAAATATATAAAAATTTACAAAACCATCAAAGTCATCTGCCCGTTCGCGTCGGTCATACTATACCTACCACTCGTAGGCTAGGTCATTCCGAATCACTGACATCTCCTTAATTATTTATTAAATTGTTATACAGTAAACCATCTTACGTATAATTTCCATCTAGATGAAATGCTAAAAGTGACTATTATATAAATAATTAAGGAGATGTCATTGATTCGAAATGACCTAGCCCACGAGAGGTAAGTATAGTATGACNATTGAAACAGAAGGGAAATAAATACACAGCGATGAATCAACACTATATATTTCGTTATAAGCTTTAACAGAGGTTCGGCTTACAAGCGTACACGATACTAAAATCAACTTCAAATGCGTTGCACGGCTAATTTAAACACTTTTCTCCACCCTCCGGACAATGAAAACGTCAACTGTCAATGGCGGCATAGGCTGGCTCGGCTCTATGGCGGGCATGACTGGCTGGCTGGCATGGCTTTGGCTGACATAGCGGCTTAACGTTACAATTTATTAAATTGTCATACAGTAAACCATCTTACGTATAATTTCCATCTAGATGAAATGCTAAAAGTGACTATTATATTTATTTTCATAAGGATGAATATCAAATTATAGAAATCATATAATTTTTGTTAATGTATACAAATGTATAAAAAATATAATGTATCAACGCGGACTTTTTTAAACAATATTTTTGGAGAATATTGTTTTTGTGTCTCATAAGGTAGAGTCGGCGCGCGTTATGTATGCGTTAAGCAAACTTATTTTCTAACAGCGTTTCTAACAGCAAACTTTGCAAATCGTTGCTTAGCAACGGCGGTTGTTATAAACATGGCGGAATAAATTGCATGTCAAATTAATAAGTATTTTAATATATTGGTATATATCGAAAATATTACAAATATGAGAAAAAAAAGTATCCTATGTTCATCCCGAGACCCTCAAGTATCTCTATATGAGTATTTTATCACAATTAAATTAGCGGTTTGGCCCTGATTGCGTAAAAGACAGACAGACAGACAGAGTTACTTTCGAATTTATAATATAGGTATGGATTCAATTAATTATCTTAAGTATATTTTTGTAGATTAAATTACGATTTCTAAAAATATTGCAAAAAAATAAAATACTAGGTATATTTAATTAATATTAGATAGCTAAAATAAGTTCGAAAGTAAGATCAATTTTTCCTATTTGGGTGCCTTCTACGTCTTCTCGTCGTCGTCTACGTCTTCGTGCTTCTTGTTTGATTTTAAAATATCTATTTATATAATTCAAATTTAAATGTATCTAATTACAAAATAATTACAAGTTATTTACTTGCATATTGGAAAATAAATTGTAAATACTAGGTAAAGTTGATTCTTAAAATAGTTTAATTTCTTTACCTCTTTTACAGGTATTCCCGAAGACACAGCCAAGCTTTTGCTCAACCATAAGTCCATAGAAAAGCTAGCTAAGAACGGTGACGAGTACATTCTCTCTAGCACCAGTCCCAGTGGTACAACGGACCTCAAATTCCTCAAAATGGAGTTGAATTCGATGAGGAAATTACAACAGGAATCGTTGTAAGTACCTTTAGATTATGTTTATGGTATGATATTATATTTATTCTTTGTTTCCATTGATAAGTAATAAAATATTGACACGTGGTTTTTTTTTAAATAATTTTACAATGTTTTGATGGCAGTGAGCTAGAATTGTGTTTTTTCAGCTTTACTATATATAAGTTTGCTTAGTTTTGTTTAAAACTAAAAATCAATTTCAGTCCTTTTCATTCTTAAATTGATAATTTTGTTTACTTTTTCAACATCAGCGCAAATACTCGTAAAAAAGTTTGCAAAAAACTTAAATATGTAGAAAAAATACGCTACCGGAAATTACTGACTTCACTTGTTTCTATCAGTTTCATCACCTTAATAAATATATTAGTTATATCTCACTTATTTTTTTCTGATTTTGATTAAGGTTAAATTGGCTTTCAACATTAATTTAGAATATTTAAATATACTTAGTTATAATTACATTGCTATTTGTTTAATTTTAGTCAAAGACTATCTTTGAAGTAAACGGCAACGAAATTGTTCAAGAGCAAAAATTCGGGGACGGCCGCAGTTTGACCGTCAAGAGAGAATATAGTCCAGACAAACTTATTCTTGTGAGTATATATATCCTATATCTTATAAAACAAAGTCGCTTTTCGCGTCTGCCTGACGTTTCTAACTCTTCTTCTTCTAAACCACCCAACGGATTTTGATGCGGTTTTCACCATTAGGTCCAGTATTTCTCAGGGAAGGTTTATATATAGTTTATTATTTGTACATTCTTATGTAAATTAACATAAATACGATAAATGTGTATAAAGTCCTACCCCTTGATGCACTTTCGCGCATGCGCTGCTTTAATGGTAAGTACTACATGAAAATAATGTACTGGAGTATTGTTCCTCTTAATAAGATCTACAAAAAAGTCCGCGACAGCATTTTCGTATCTTTTAAGGATAACGTGTAGTGATCATATTTCTGTCTAAAAATTGTAATTTCAATATATTTTTTATTGTGAGGGATATTTTTCCATAATGGTATTAATCCTTATCCTTTAAAATATTTATTAATTTTCTACTTTAAACGAAGATAAAATTTGTTATTTACACTATTTCGAAATTGCGAATAGTTTTAGAGAAAAACGCATTTAATTGTTAACACATCACGCCGTTGACGCATCAGCTGTATGTTACTCAAGTTTCACTTATCCCTTACTCTCAGCATATAAATAAGTATATTAGTTACGTTGGCCATTTAATGTAGATCAAAACTGTCTTTTACTGTTTTTCATTTTAATAAGTACCTTAGAAGTTGTTACAATATCAAAAAATCCTTGCTGCGAAACGGCTTATACAAGCGCGTCCCCTGCGCCCGCCTAACACTATAAATAACCTAACACGCATCGGTGGTTCAGTGGTAGAATGCTCGCCTGCCACGCGGGCGGCCCGGGTTCGATTCCCGGCCGATGCATTCTATTTAATTTTCCTCACAGGCAGCCACGTAGTGCTTGCTTTTCATCAGGGACAGAATACCCTCTTCAGCATTAACCACAAGCTCGAAAAAAAAAACCCGCCTGCCTCTATAGCAACGAAGATTTAGATGCGTTTGCACGTATTGGATAATTGGAGTTGAATGTATTATTTCAGCGCGATATATTTGGTTTCATATTTTTTGTAGTAGTTATTAGTAGGTAGGTTTTTGTTTATAATTTCTTCCGTTTAAAAATAGTCATTTAACTATCTAAAAATAGTCATTTAAATATATTTTAATAAGTACTTGAAAAGATTAGTAGCACAGATTTAAAATTACGGTACCTACTAAAAAATCCTTGCTGTGTAAAACAATTGGAAAATCCTTATTGAATGTACGAAAATGCGGGTTGCATTAGGGTTTAATTAATTTTCACATTATCTTAAGAGCTTTGCAAACATGCATTATATGAATAATCCAGTAGTAAAAGCGGGCGAAGCCGCAAGAGGGTCGCTAGTAAAGAATAAAATTGAAAATTTCACAAACTCTTAAAACTCTTAAAACTTAAATAACTCTTAAAACTTAAATAATACCTAGACGTGTACATGGGAACCTATGGTTAATACACCCCTGTTCTCCATTAAGATACTTCCGTTTCCCCGTTCCCCACTTTCCACTGAATTCTGGAGGCATTGCGTGTTGAATGGCAGAACTCAACGCCGCAAAAAGATGTATACTACATATATATACAATATTACAATATTACACATACATAATATTACACACACACACACATACACACGTGTGTGTGCGTGTGTGTGTGTATACTGTAATATTGTTTAAGACAATTAAGGCCAGCTTTTGGGATCGCAGCGCAGTCAGACATTACGTTGCAGAATAATTAATACTAGCGGCCCATCCCGACTTCGTTCGGGTCAAAACTTAACTTAACTTCACGCTTTATCCGTAGCGGGGTGGTCAGAGAGAACGGAGCGCCAAACGCTACGGTCTCTACATACCTCTTTCGCCTCGTCCACTGTCATCAACCTATTCATACATGCCCTTCGGGGGGTCCCCATGCTTTTTACGTGACCTTCCTCCAGTATATTTGATACTGTGTTTTTTAAGGTAAACCGAGGTCTTCCCTTACCTCTCTTACCACTCCCTTTTCCATCATAAATCTTTTTTGCCACTCTTTCTTCACTCATTCGTTCAACGTGCCCAAACCAGCTGAACATGTTCTTCTTCATTTTCACCGTCTCTTCCTCGTTAGTACCTGCCATTCTGTGTATCTCTTCATTGCAGATTCGACCAGCTGAACTGACTCCACATATCCTATGAGGAGATCGCATCTCCACGGAATTTATCTTTCTTTCATTCTTTTTCTGTAATACCCACGTTTCGCTGCTGTATAACAACATCGGTACCAACACTGCATTGTGTACGGCCAAACGCGCCGCTGTGCAGACGTTTCGCCGTCTCATCAATGCAGCTAAGGCTCCGTTAACCCTGTATCTTCCATCTCTACTGAACATACTTCTGAACTGACTTGAAGTATACCACCTCATTCACTTGTTCTAATCACACTGACATTGCGTTCCGTCCTCTCTTCGTTTCAAATACCAGAACCTTTGTTGTTTTAATAAAAGAAAAAAAAAATGAGATGTCGGGTCAAAATAAAGGAAAAAAATTAAAATGAGTTATAGCCATTATATTACAATATTTCTGTATACACAATATTTTTTGTTTTATTTTCTTTAGGCGTCAAAATATATTGGTTTTCACCGCACCGGATCTAGATAAAGCAACATATAATTGCCCGTGAGCAAAACAGCATTCCCTTAAATCAATCCCAATATGCTTGTAAGTTTGTCCCTGCGGTTTATTGATTGTGACGGCAAATTTTGTTCTAACTGTAAATTGTATGCTTTTAAAACTAAAAGGCAAATCTGTTGGAATCATGGGAATTCGTGGAATCAGCACTGTTTGCCCAATGGCTGGTCCAGTCAAAATTACGGCCCCTATGACATTACTTCGTAGAAATTTCACTTGCAATCTAGCGCCGTTGCATAAACTTGCTGGGTGTAGAGATTTCGCAACAAAATTATTGGCGTGCCGATTTTTAGTTTCAATAAATGGGGAGGTAGCCCGCACGGATTCAAAGAATTTAAAAATTCTTGAAGGTAATGAATCGCATCTTCTTGTTCCACAACAGCATCAATGGAAACATAACTGTCACCTGGTAATTTAGCTATTATTTTTTCATTGATGGCGTCAACGTTTCAATTTTTCGCAGCTAAAATTGCCCTCTCACACATCCATTGATGATTTTTTTGGTGTATATTGACTACATTTGGGTACAGTTTTAATATTAGGTCTTCAATATTTGTCACAATTCTACCAAGGTCTTAATCTAAGGATTGTTTTTTGTCGTCTGATTCAGGTACTTTCGCTTCCCCGATTCATAAAAGTTTGTTTTCAAAATCTAAGGTGCCTCCACCGTGATAACTCCTCATGTTAGTAGAAAGCTTTAGAAATTCTATAGATTTACATAATGGGGATGACTACAAACATGACTTGATAATATCTGCTCTAGTTCCCCTAACTATTACAGGCAATGTTTGTCTAAAGTCACCGGAAAACATCATAGTGACTCCACCCATAGCTTTATTTGAAATTCGTAGATCCTCAAGCGTCCTATCTAAAGCCTCAACGTGAGCTCTGTGAGTCATAGTGCACTCATCCCATACTATGAGGCTCGCATCTCGCAGCTTGCGTCTTGCAAAAGCCGACGATTATCTTCAATAAATGTCCTTGATGATGAAATAACTTTCGATTATAAATTTTTAATATAACTGTGTTTGAATATAAATGTCTTTTCAATAGTATAGATAACCGCAGGACCAAACTTTACACCACACCAAGAAAAGAAGAAGAGAACTAAAGTGTAGCTTAAATTAATTATAAACAGCAAAATAATTACATAAAAATTAACAATAGTTCGAAAATGTATGAAAATTTATAAAACCGTCAACGTCTGTCTATTCACGTCGGTTATACTATGCCGCCCGCAGGCTAGGTCATTTCGAATCAGTGACATCTCCATAATTATATATAATAATGTTATACAGTAAACTATTATTTCAATCTAGATAAAATGCTAAAAGTGAGTGTTATTAACATGGCAGAATAAATTGCATGTCAAATTAGAAAGTACTTTAAAATTTATTAGTATATATGTGTAATGTAATGTTATATAGCCTATAGTACTTCTGAAGAATGCAGCCTTCATACAAAACAAAAAAAATGTAAATCGGACCAGTAGATCCAGAGATCTTAGCATTCAAACAAACAAACTCTTCGGCTTTATTATATTAGTATAGATTATATATTTTATTATTTTTTATATTATTAATAAACTAAATTAATTAAATTTAATATTGTTTTAATTATAGATAACATGAAAAAGTTAGGACGGAAATTAATTTGAAATCCTGTCTCTTAATTTGAATATAAAATAATATTTTCTATTAAATACGACAATTTCCGCAACCAAAATAAAATAAAATACAAAAAGATTTAAATTACAATTTTATAGTGTATAACTATAATAGATAACCATACCTAATTATTAAATTAAAAAAAAAGCGGTTGAAGCCTCGCGAAGACTGCTAGTATTTAGTAAAAATAAATATCTATAAGTCGCGCATTAAGGCCATTAATGTACTCTAGACACTTCTGCCGTACGACTTAGGTACTTGGCAAATATACATATTAGTAAGTGATATAAACACTATATTTAATAATTTATGAGAAAAGAAATTATTAAAACATACATTTAAATCTTAATTCAATTAAGTTATACGTCTACATTACGGTACCGCGCACTCTTGTACTTTTACATTTTTTTTAATTCTAATATTAGATAAAGGATATTTATTAACAGGAGAATATAATACTCTAATATAATATGAATATAATAATAATTAATATAAGGTTTCTTAATATAAGCTCCAAGAGCGTCGCCTATGAACGCGCCTATGCGCCGGCCTAAGAACTATGTCGGATGCAAGTGGCTTGCTGTATCAGTTCCTGGAGTGAGACCTCCCGGACGCCCAAGGCAGCGCTGGTTGGATTTCGTGATGCAGGACATGAGAGCCAATGGTCTAACCACCGAGGACGCAAAAGACCGTGCAAATTGGAGTAGGTTGAGTATGAAGGCAGACCCTGGCAATAGCCGGCATTAATGCCAGGAAAAAGAAGAAGAAGGGTCCATTATCTCTACCTATGTAGTAAGAGAAATTATAGCAAACTACTAGTACTAAGACAAACTGTTGCAAAGATATATATAATATAGCAATTACTTATGCCAGAGTACTAAATTACAATGAAAAATATCGGTGGCGAATATTACTTTTATTTCTTTATAAAATAACAGTATATAGAATATGCATAAGCTATCGTTATCTATGCATACGCATATATTAAGAATTTTCATAAAATCTATTTGATCCCCATTATACACTAATTTCAGTTAATTCTTTGAGATATTATCGTAAGTATTAAAGTAAATATTGTTTTTTTTCCACGAAGTAGCATCTCTTGTTAATATAATTGTTACGTGTTTTCACTTTTGTCATTTAAGTAGTCGTTTTTTTTTTCGATTTTTTTCAATACAAATGTGTAAAAGGCTTAATTGATAAATAAATGATTATCGATTTGTATAAACTTCGTAAGATATTATGAGTAAAGTTCGAAATTGTAGTAAATATGAGATAAAGAGATAACAGGTGAGGCAAATATTTATCGATAGATTGTGCGGCTATTATAAATATAGGATACGATATTTTTTTATTCTCTGTTATAAGAGTTTACTGTAAAACTAAAAAATGGCGTACGTAGGCAAGGAATACATACACGAGAAGGATGAAAACTTCGATGCATTCGTTACTAGCTTGGGTGAGTTAATTTTTTCGCGCGGCGTTTTCCGCCATTCAACTCGCAATGCCTTCAAAATTTGCGACGATTACGCGAGTTAGCTTTTTTTTTAAATTGCTTATATAATTTATAATGCTTAAAAGAAATATAATTTTTTAATTAATAATTTGTATGTACTTTTATAGTTTACATTATTATTTATTTGTAATTTAAATTATTTGGAAATGATAAAAGCGTTTTGCCGTGTTGTTGTACCTTTATATTCTAAAAATATATTGGTGTTCTTTTGCAGGCATTCCTGATGACAAAGCTGAGATTTTACTCAAATATAAGCCTTCACAAAAGTTAGCAAAGGAAGGTGATGAGTACATTCTCTCTAGCTACAGTCAAGCTGGCTCAAAGGACCTCAAATTCCAAGATGGAGTTGAATTTGATGAGGAAATTACTGAAGGGGTCGTTGTAAGTTCGTAATAAAATATTAATACATGATAAATATTTTTACATAATTTTGAAACAATTTTATAATTTTCTGTCTATTAGAGCAGGGAAATGTAAGAAAAATTAATATTATCAATCTCCTGAGTGAAAATCGAACTCACAACCATTGGCTCTTTCTTCTCTTTTTGGTAAGAAAGTTGTTACTTTTTTTCGGGTTTATACCCAAAGGGTAAAACGGGACTGTCGGGTCTGTCCGTCTGTCACCAGGCTGTATTTCATGAACCGAGTTTAAATTTTCTTAGATGATGTATAAATTTTTTATTTAAAAAAATATTTAAAAAAACACAAAATACATTGATTTTTATTTGTTTAATTTCAGTCAAGGACAATATTTAAAGTAAACGGCGACGAAGTAGTTCAAGAGCAAAAATTCCCTGACGGCCGCGTTTTGACCTACAAGAGAGAATACAGCCCAGACAAACTTATTGTGGTAAGTGTATATAACAATATGAAAATAAATAATATAGCATAGTTTGAAATAAAAATCAAATAATGGTAATTAAAATAAAATCAGCTTCACGCTGTATCCCGCATACAGCGGGGTATGCATAGGGAGCTTAGTGTTAAGACACTCCGTTCCCCACTTTCCGCGAATTCTGGAGGCATTACGTGTTGAATGGCGGAACTCAATTTGAAATACAAATTTCAATAAATATTTCATTTCCTCGAGTGTCGAAATCGAGCCCACAACCAATCGGTTTACAGTCACACTTTGTCCCCTGCCACCACCGGCCTAATAATGGATAATAGTAATTTAAAAGTTATAACGTTTTTGATGTTAAGTTTCACTCTATATTAGAATATCTAAATCGCTGTATCCCGCAAAAACGGAGTAGGCAGAGGGAACCTAGAAGATCTGCCTCGATATTACTGAAAATAAAGCACATAAATAATATTGTTTCAGACACTTACCGCCAGCTTTTGGGATGGCAGCGCTGTCAGACACTACGTAGCCGAATAGTTAATGTTATTAATATTATGTATTTTAATTATCTTATAAATTTATTAAAAAACTAAATCTACCTAAATTTAATATTATTTGATCAAAATAAATACATAAGGTGAAATTAGGATGGAAATTAATTTTGAGCTTGTGTACTTGCTAATGAAAAATTTTTTGGTGATATAGAAAAAAATTATGTATACTAAAAATGCAATCGACTATGTATGTACTTGCATAGTGCGTTCTTAATGTAAAGAATACAATGCATTCCTATATGAATAAAAGTTACAGGAACAAAAGGAAATTCACCCATTCAATGTATGCCCACATATAACAGGCTAGGCAGAAGAGAACCCGTTCCCATTATGTTACTAACTTTCCCCACTTCTCGCAGAATTTTGGAGGCAATGCCGTGGGTGATAGGCCTAGGCATAGGGGACGCCCAGTGATCCGTGCCTACCCCAGAGTAGTTACATAGTATAGCAGTCTGGCTATTATTATCTAGGTGGGTATCAACTCATCCCAGAAATATTACATGTCTATTCAAAACTAAAGTTCAGCCTAAGACCACCCCCTTCCCGTCCCCCGTCAACTCAACGTCGCGTTGCGCCTCAATAACAGCCCATAGAAATAAAAATAGTAAATAATAGTTATAAGTAATAATATTATATAGTAATTTCTCATGCAGGAATCGAACCCACAGCCTGTCGGGTTTACAATCACACTCTTGCGCCCCTGTGCCATGACTAGCATGTACAAAACATTTTGTTTTTACACAACTTGGCACAGACAAATAACTTAAAAGAAAAAGAAAATTGAAAATGAAATACTTGATTATAAAGATAATATAATTTAGAAATGTTCCATATATGGTATAATAGATATAATAGCTTTAAATTAATTTACACTGGCAAACAACTATTAGACAAATACAAATCACAAAACACACAAGTTGGTTCTTTATCTATCAGCTCGCTCCTTGCCGTGGCACCACAACTTTTACAAACTAGATAATCATCATTATCAATAAGCGTAAAAGAAAGGCAACAAAACATACTTAAATGCCCCGACGGACATGAAAAGTCTTTTATTTCTTCATCACAACCCTGACATATGTATTTAATCTCTGAAATTGGCATTTTAAGGACATCTTCTTTGATGTAATCTGTTGCATTTTTTGAATACAACTTACAATAGTAATATAAATAGTTTTTACCACCACTAAAGGTTTCGTTATCAAAATCTGTCAATTCATTATATTTTTCATGTTTTTCATAAATTTCGTTGAGAACCGCCACAGCTTGTAATAAAAGTATTTTGTTTTTTACAATGTCTATTGATGTTTCTGGAAGTGGTTCAATTGTACTTGTTGATATTGATTTATCTAAATTATCATATAAAATAAGGCAAATTAAATAAAACTTTAGTTTGTATAGATCTGTCTCACCCTCTTCTAATAATCTGTTATAATCTAATTCTGGTAGTTTTTTCGTTTTAATGACTTTACATCTGAAGAGCTCAATGTGATCCCATATGTCTGTCAATTTTCTTGAAGGATTGTTCAAGATATTGGCAGCATAATTTTCAATATCACTTTCACAACACACTAAAGCTATATCAATTTTTAATGTTTTCTGTCTGTACAATACTTTTCTGTCTATCAAAGTAAGTGCCAATATGGCCCTATTTTTTGACAAACTTAGTCCACACAGTTCATATGATTTATAAGGGTCTTTGGTTTCTAACAACTTAAACGCTATTATTATTTCACTATTATTTAATGAATATCCTATTTCATATATCTTTATATTATTTGTACATGTGTAAATTACATTATCTTTTTTTGTAATACAAGTTATTTTATTATCATTTATATTATTTATACTCTGTGAGAGTAAATTAAAAGATTTGTCATACAGTTGTATTACAAAATGTCTGTGTTTATTAAAGAATAATAGTAAATTGTCATTTTCTCTAATATACTCTATATGTGTCACAATCATCCTGTCTTTATGTGACCACAGGATATCTTCATTTAATTGTTGGATTTTTTCATTAATTACTTCACAGTGATTGGCCACAATTTGTCCATACTCGTTTGAAACAAGCAATATAAATTTATCACTCTCTATGGGAATCCAAACTATTTCTACAATTTCCCATTCTTTACTAAGTTTGCCATAAAATTTTATATCTAAATGATTATTATTTTGTTTTAAACACCAAAATAATATATCGCCAGACTTTTGAGCAGTTACAAAGTAACATGATTTATCAGGATTTATTTTTGGGGCCCAGCAAATTGAAGAGGTTTGTAATTTATAAACGGCCTTTTGTATTTCTATAAACTCTTTTGGACAATTCTTGAGGTTTTCGTATTCTTCTTGTAAATATTCTTTCACTTTGTTAGAAAAATTCATAATACTTGACCAAATTTGTTTTTTTGATCCATATAATTCAATATTTCCAATACTGTTGACAGTTGCAATTATAACTTCATGATTATTTATGATATTTTCCGGGGACCATTTGTATGTAATTATATTTGTCATCTCCTGAGCAAGATAATTATTATGTGACCAAAAAGAAGGATTCGTAATCATTTCTACAAGTTCCAAGTTCGTTAAACCGTCTGCTGCATAATTTGCAAGATAACCAGACGGCAAGGGACTCTCATAATTGCTTGTTATTGTACATTCATTTATATCGAGAGTTTTTTCTATACATTGTAAATTATATGATAAATCCATCATATGTAAATTTTTATTTCCCCGAATAGTAAGTATTGAATTTTCCCATGATACAAGAGTCTCTTCATATTTATTTACATTAATTCGCTTACGACACAATTCTTGCAACATTTTAAATGCTATTTCAATTGATAATAACAATAAGTTCTTTTATATTTTACTTAAATTATTTCATATTATAGGTTATTTAACAGTAACTAAAAAACACAGAACACATTTACTAAAAAAGAATCAAAACAATAAAATACAATGGACATTAGACACATTTTTGTGACAACCGACATTTGACATTTGAATCATATATTGCTAATTTACAAAAATAATATTCGTATTTATGAATATGGTTTTTGACCTGCAATTTATTTAAATTAAAAATTATAATAAAATGTAATTCAGCTGATTTAGGCTTGAATTATTTTTAAATTATAAGGCAGAGAATCTATTAATCTCAGTTTAGTAAAAAAAGGCATAAAATAAGTAGTATACACATAAGGCCTGATATCCAAATGCACAAATCTGCAGCTATCTATTTATTTAAAAGAAACTTATTGTTAAGAATGATAGTAGAATAGATTACACCAGGTTTGCCTAAAAGAATCAAGCCATTGCGTTAATACATTTTTGTTAAAAAATTGGACTCATATGTTTTTTATGTGAAATCAACAATATTTGAAACAAAATCGCATAAAGAATTGGAAAAACAATGGTTGCGACTATAATATAATAATAATACGGCAGTTTTACTTGAGACGGCGGTATTGTGAGGAGGTACCTCTAGGAAGAGTGGTTTTTGTCCCGTTATCGGAAGAGTGATTTTTATATTTTTAAATGTATTTTTTATAATAATTTATATTTAAAAATGTAAAATTTATTCTCTTGTATACATAACAAAATAATATCATTATTTTTGTCATAAATAAATTAGCTTTGATTAGGATTTGAATATATATTTTTTAAACTAGATTTAAAGTTTTTCCTCACGTAATTCTTTTAAGCACTGCTGTTACTACTTTATACATTGTCTTCTCCAAACTTAAATGAAATATTTAAATATTTTCAATAAAATAATCATTAAAAAAAATATATATATATATTTATAATTCGCTATATCATATATATAATACATATTGTAACTATGACATTATTTTTGTAAATTTCTTTTTTAATTAAATACTAGAAATCATTCAGAAAGTAGAAACTTCGTTTTATTCATTAATCTATTACGTAGCAAGGAACGCCACAAGTGTGTTCAATGATCATTTAGCTGTCATTAAAAGTCATAACAAAAGCACGTTGATATGTAGCTTACTTACCTTTTGATATTATATAAAGTAAAGATTTAAAGCTTATAAAAATATTATTTTTAGTTTAAAAGGTTGGAAATTTAATACGATTAAACGAAAGATAAAATGGGTAAAAAACGATACAATGCAAAGGCTCGGCAGGTCGTGAAGACTAACATTGATGATTCTCAGACAAATGAGGTAAATAAATATACATTTTATAGTATGGGCTACATGGGCAAGTGGTTAATAATTTTTACAACTTGTAAATGTCTAAAAGAATCTCATAACTTCATAACACTGTTTAACCTTCTTTTTTATAATGCGTTTTTGCGTTCCAGATTAAAGTAGATTTTGCTGGTAACGAATATGGATCTGCAGACTCTAGTAATTTATTGGCATTACCTTCGAAGAAGAGAAGCACAAAAATTGTTACTGATAAAAAAGAAAAAACAACATTTTTATCAAAAGCCCACAGAAAACGGCTAGAAAAAATTGTTGACAAAAAGAAGAAAAAAGAAAATGTAAGTATTTTTATTCATAAATATCACAAAATAATTATTACTCATAGTAGTAAACATTATTTTTGCTCTGCCGATTGTTGCTCTTAAATTTTATCTAAATCTTACAGTTTGCTATGAGATTCTGGTCTATGTAGACATTATATTAAGTCTTTTCCAGATTTTACTTTGTAGGTGTCAATATAGATGAGTTTAGACAGTGAGCATTAATATGCATTGGTGCCATGAAACCTACACTTGGATTGCACACACTCTTATGGTGAATCTAAGTAGTTTCTTTTTTGTAGAGAGCAGCTTTGCTAGAATCGTTGGCACTAGTGCAAGCAACACCTGAGGAAGTAAAACAATTGACAACAATATCAAGTATACAAACTCTGGGATTGAGAAAACTAAATGAATTCAAAGTTGAAGAAACTTTGCAGAATAATACAGCAGAACCTAGTGAACAAAAGAAATTTAGTAGTATTGCTGGTATGAAATGTATTTTTTTATTTTACATGTACAATTTTTACATTATGGTATATGCAAAATTTGCCTGAGTTTAAAACAATGATTATGGTATGTAAAATAACTCTGGCCTCAAATCTGAAAATAACAATTTCACCTGTCGCATACATAATTGAGCAGTCTCTATTAACACTATTTGAAAATCGGCCACTTTACAGAAGAGCCCCTTGAAGTTTAAAATGTTGATATTTTTTGTATATGGCCATGGTTAATAAAAATCTGCAGACCTTTTATATGAAAATCTGCTAATCTTTAATAGTAAGGGTGTAGATTTTCATTAACCCACCACATGTAGAAAAAAATATTAACATTGGTTTCCTTTAAAAAGACTGATTTTCACATCCGACAATGTTAATAGGGACAGGCGAATTGTACACATTTATATAAATCTAGTGAGGGAGATATATTAAAGAGTTATATCAAAATGCTTTGCATGATGTAGTTGGTAGCCTTGCTCAATGAATAGATAATTTTTTTCAGCATCCCACACAACTGGATAGGAGAGAAACCTAGTGCTAAGACACTCCATTTTCATGATGTCTTTTCCTCATTTTCTGTCAAATTCTTGGCCGCTATGGACTAACTGACAGACAAATATTTTTTCAATAGATGAATGTTGTGACTATAAACTTTACATACTATATTTACCATTTTGTTTCAGGTGCTAAAAAAAGACTAAGGTTACTCAGAATGGGCAATGTAGATGACTCAAAAAAGAAAAAATATGATCCAAATATAATTGGCCTTGAAGAATCATCCAGCGAAGAATTATCAGAATCTGATGAGGAACCAGAACTAATAGAAAACACGCAAAATGAAATAAATGATAATCAAAACATTTTAAATGGAAAAATTAACGAAAATATTAAAGAAGATGAAGAAAACTCACTTGTTTTAGAAAGTAATACAGATAGTAATGTAAATGTTGATGTAAATACAAATAATGATAACATCATTAATAAAACTAATTCTCAAAAAAAAGAAGAAAAAAAGCCTTTGCTGGAACATACAACAGTTCATGTAGATGTGAATAGGGACCCTAAAATACAAGTGGCAAGATTGAAATTACCCATTTTGGGTGAGGAACAAAGAATAATGGAACTTGTCAATGAAAATCAATTCTTAATAGTTGCTGGTGAAACTGGTGTGTTTGTTTTCTTTTTTTTATTTAGCCTTAATTTAGGACCGCTTACGGACTATCTATTTCATATTTTTAACATTTAGTGCTATCCCAACATTTAGGAGGGAAAATTTCCCTGTCCAAATGTTTTCTAAAAAAATATCCATCTAAGTCCAACTATAATATGTAATGGTTAAAACAATCCAAATAAAATATACAAGTCTTAGTTTTAGTGGAGTTAAAAAATATTATTGCATACATACATATTAAATTGTCATATTTAGATATAAGAAATTGTTCTTTGGTTTCAAGTAAATAATATGACTTGTAGGTAGCGGTAAAACTACACAATTACCCCAATTTCTCTATGAAGCGGGTTACGCCCAAAGTAAAATGATAGCGGTGACAGAACCAAGGAGAGTGGCTACAGTGGCCATGTCGATAAGAGTCGCTCACGAATTGGGATTGAGTAGCAAAGAGGTATCGTATTTGATGAGATTTGAGGGGAACGTTACTAAGGATACCAAAATTAAGTTTATGACTGATGGTATGTTTATTTCTTTGTTAATTTTATTTATATTTGTTACTTCCTTTATCCTACGGCCTCTGCAACATGGACAAATGGAAATAAGTCAGGGTTGTGTATGCCACATTCTAAGTGCTTGAAATAATTCTGACCACAAGTACAAGAGAATATATATACAGTTATACAACCTTCCTCGATAAATGGACTATCTAAAACAAAACAAAAATCTATTTGAACTTGTGATTCGTGGGATTAGCCTATGAAACCAAATAAACTCTATAATTTTATATTGTTAGAGAAAATTAAAAAAGAGGAAGCCACAAAATCAACAAAAATCTTTTCTTTTCAATACGGAAGTTAAAGTATTACTATTTCATTGCATCAAAAAAATCACCTCCATTACAAATTTAATGTTATTTATTACATTACCATATAAAATCTAAATGGTTTTATTATATATTATTTCAGGTGTTCTTCTTAAAGAAATCCAATCAGATTTCCTTCTAAGCAAATACTCTGTGGTTATAATAGACGAGGCCCACGAGCGTAGTGTGTATACAGATATTTTACTGGGACTCCTATCGAGAATAGTGCCATTAAGAAGAAAACGAGGTATTCCGTTGAGACTTATAATAATGTCAGCTACGTTGCGCGTGGAGGATTTCACGCAAAATATAAGATTGTTTAAAGTGCCTCCACCTGTTATTAAGGTATGTTTATTATATTTCAGTGAAGATGAGTAGGCCGCTGTGGCGCAGGAGTTCAAGCGTGTGCAACTCCCACTGAAGCTATTTCATATTTTCATTTCTTCGTTTTCATAACGAGGCAAAGCGCCCCATTTAATTTCGCAGGAAAGCTCGGTGGAAAGTAGGGAGCGGAGTGTCCTAACACTAGGCCATCCCGTAATATCCTGCTATATACAGCGTAAGCTATAAAAAGTATATACAAAAATCTACATTGTCTATTAATTTTCAACAGGTTGAAGCAAGACAATATCCAGTGACGGTACACTTCAATAAACACACATATAGCGATTATTTGAAGGAAGCTTGTAAGAAAACGGTTAAAATACACACAAGATTACCAGAAGGAGGCATTTTGATATTTGTTACTGGACAACAAGAGGTAATAATATTATACGTAAGAAGGTGTTCTTTGAATATATTTTTCATTTAACAAACATTAGTTCCTAAGATTTATTATATTAGTGTATAGTAATTATATTTTTTTTATATAATAAATATATATATTTTTTATAATTCCAATAACTATATAATATTGTTATCAATAAGAGAAAAACATTTAGTATTGTTTTTTATTATTGTTTTTTATTTTATTGCAAAAAAACTGGGAACGTGAAAAAGCAAGGTGTTGAGTTCTGTTACACAACACTCATTGTCTCGACAAGTAGGTCAGACTGGGGAATGGAATATGTTAGAACTAGACTTCCTTTGCCTACACTGCTATGTGCGGGATATAGCGTAAAGCTAAAAAAAATATTATTCGAATTTTTAAAATTATAAATATATTTATATAATGATGCCGTCTTACAGGTGAACTATTTAGTACGTAAACTAAAGGCTTCGTTTCCATATCGTAAAAATATTGATTATTCGAAGATCATAAATAAGAAAACTAACAATGAAGTGGATCCTGCTTTGAACTCAGAACCTGATGATATAGAATCTGATGATGATGAGGTAATTCTTGTTTAATATACTTTATGGCATATAGGATATGTATGGGAGTTGAAGCATCACTTACCTTTGTCGGATTTAACATGGGTGTGTAAATGAGTTCTAACATTATTTATATTTGCATGTCAGTAGTATCAGTGGAAATAAATAAACTAGGGCCCGTATTTATAAGTCTCTCTCAAACCTTACACAGATCATATGATGCTCGAATAACGGTATCTTGAAATTGATCTCAGAGTTGATTTCAAATCGGCTTCGATTCTCAATCCCCGATTGATTGATGATAATGAATTATTTAATATTTATAAAAACATATTATATTTTTATAGGTTGAAAAAGAAATGAAAAGAATGAGAAAAGCCAGGCGGAAAGCCAAGCAGAAATCCAAAAGTTTGCCCAAAATTAATTTAGACGACTATGATATGCCCGAAGACGATGGCCAAGCGGATTTAATAAGTGATGACGATAGTGAAGGACATATCAGCGATTCCGGTAAATTGCTTACATAGATAAAAATATTGAGTTTGTCTGTGACTGTTGTGGGTTCGATTACCACTCTGGGGAATTAAGCTTTTTCATTTTTTCGCTCTGGTAAAGAAGATAGAGCGCGGTGTTTAATTCCGCCAGTCATCGCGCAATATCGACGAGAGTATCGTAATACTAGATTTTATTTACTCACCGCACTATGCGGAATACAGCGTGAAACTATAAAATATTTGCCTTACCAGATTAGCCAGAATCGAATCTACACATAAGACCCATAAGAAAAATCAGTATCTAAATTGACACTGATCTTATTATTTTTGTAAAACTAATTTATTTTTCTATTTCAGACGCAGAAGAAGATACTCTTACAACGGAAATTAAATCATGTCGGCAACCTCTATGGGTTTTACCTCTATACTCTATGTTAAGTTCGTCGAGACAGGCGCGTGTATTTGAACCCCCACCCGTAGGGGCAAGGCTGTGCGTTGTAAGCACAGATGTCGCAGAAACTTCACTCACTATACCAGCTATTAAATATGTTGTTGATAGTGGGAAGAAGAAAATGCGGTTAGTAAACATATTTTTAATATTAAAAGGATTATTTAGAATACTAAAAGCTAGTCTGTTTCTAAACCTCGGCTGTGAGTTCAATTCCTAACTGGGGGGAATGAATTATTTTCAACAAGACAAGACACAACATCAAGTTTCATCACCAACACGAAATGTCCGGCAGGACAGAAATTAATCAGAGCATGGTACAGGATAGCCAGACGGAATACATCGTTGTAAAAGTAGGTTTATCCTGCTATATGTACGAAATTTGTGAAGTTGATTATTTTTTATCAGTCAAAAAAAAAGAGTATTTTAACACTAGGCTTTCCATCTACTCTGCTACATGTATCTCACGTATAGTGTGAAACTGAAAAAAAATAATTTTAAAACCCCAATCCCAGCATCTACGACCACACTACGGGCGCGAGCACTTGGCGCGTGGTCTGGACGTCGCAAGCGAGCGCGGCGCAGCGAGCGGGGCGCGCGGGACGTACTGCGCCCGGACATGCCTACCGCCTATACAGCGCTGCCGTGTTCCAACACGACTGTGCTGAACAATACCAGCCAGACCTGTGTCGGCGGCCTGTGGACGATCTGGTGCTGATGATGAAGTGTATGGGGATTGATAAGGTGACGTTTCTTAGAGTGTAAGAGTCGTAGTAGCCATGGAGTTGGGTTTGTGTATTGTTTACCGACTGTGCGGGACAGTACCAGCCTGACTTGTGTCGGCGGGCTATCTTCAGGGCGGCCACATCTCTTAGACCGTACTGTACGATAGTATAAAGTGTAGTACAGTATGGCACAAGCCAGTGTTTCTCAAAGGTCAAGACAAGCACTACAGCCGACCCACTGTAAAGCTGATGCTTAATATAAGTGCACTCTTTCCTTATATCTTATACTAGTGGTCCGAATTTCCGATTTCTCGTTGGAATTTTGTGCTAGTTTTCAGTGTTCTACGCCGCGTAGTTCCGTATTATTTATATCATTTTTTGAGCTTCATTTTATTTATATATTAATATAATGATTATGCTAGATTATCTATCATTATTGACTAATTTTACAAGACATTTCCATTAACACTTTCTTCCGTGCAATAAGTAGAAGAGATTTAGTATTGAAGATCCATTTCATTTATCCATGACCCGATAAAGATAAGTCACAACTCTGCCACATAGGTTATTTTTTGTTAAATAATAAATAAAATAATTATTTCAGGTAGTAAATTTCCCTTATCCAACTGCACCCGATAGATTGCAATTGCGTTTAGCGGAAAAGAGACTTGAAGTGCTCAGCATATTGGAAAAACCAGATGTAAAAAGAAACCGACAAGACGATGAAGAGGTAACATTAATTATGACAAAATATTTACATTTTTTTAATTATTTAAGTTATTATACATAAGTGAGGATAAATCCAATATCCATAGCTAAAAAAAATCAATGGTTAGTTATTACTTATTGAAATTTGACTGCAGGTGCTGGAAAAAGTTATTTATTAATATTAATATTTATGTTTTTCAGATACTTAAAGTAACTCCACTAGGTAATGCAGTGTCAGCGTTTCCATTGCTGCCTCGATATGGAAAAATGTTGGCACTGAGCCATCAATATGATTTACTGCCATACACAATTGCTTTAGTGTCCGCGTTATCTGTTCAAGAGGTACGAGATTATGTATTTCTATATTATTTTTATCTTTGGTAACCTATTAACAAACATTGTATGGATGTAGTAAAATAATATTTGGCATGCCATTTTTTTTATTAAAGCGATGCAAATAGCCAATATAAAAGCATTAGAAATATTTTCTTTTTTATTATTAATTTCACGTTGTTACTCCGCTTACCACGCAATGTCTCGAAAATTGGTTAAAAAATTATAATATCTCAGATATAATGTTTTTAAAAATAAATCAATTTTGATATAGGTAATGAACGGTAAAGCAGATAGTTGGCCGGCATCTGGCAACACACTTTTACTTGGCGACCCTGGAATACTTTTAAGAGCAGTCGGTGCAGCTGAATATGCGTATATTAAAGGGGAAGAAGAGTTATTTTGTGCTAAATATGGATTGAGGGAAAAGGTAAATATAGTACGGGTGACGAGTCGGGCCTACCCTGATAGTTAGGTTATCTGAACATTTGTGCATTTTACACTCAAAAATCCTAAAATCATATAGCTCAGCTTGTCAGTTAACTTCAGGACGGTCACGTGGCAAATTTTGTGTAAAATATATTCGTTATTTTTAAGTACGTAAGTTATATAAATAAAAAAAAATCATTGACCTTTTTTTTGTAGCAATAGCTAAGCATAAGTTTATATTTTTTATGTAATAATTTTTAATAATTGAATGAATAATAACTTTTCACTAATTACTAAATTTGAAAAAAAAGTAGGGAATGGAGTGCAATCCTACGCATACTTTGAGGGAAAAAATTTTTTAATATGCTTTTTTTCTAGGCAATCAAAGAAATACGGAAGCTGCGTAAACAACTAACATCAGAGATAAACCTCAGTGTGTCCAACGTGAACGTGACGGTAGACCCCGAAATGAAACCACCTGATGATAAACAAGCGAGGTTGTTACGACAACTACTGCTTAGTGGTTTAGGGGACCAGGTCGCTAGGAAAATAGCGTTGCACGAAGTTAAGGAAGGTGGGTTATATTTGTATCTTATGCCAGTTCTTAGAGCTATGATAAAAAAAATTTTTTGCTTCACATTGTGTCTCGCATATAGCGAATTGGGAATCTACTAGTGTTAAGACAATCCTTTCTAATTACGACGCATCCATTCGCCACAGAACGAGAAAATGAATAAAAAATATTAAATATTTCATCTTCGAACGATTCCTACAATCGAATACCTCCAACCGTCGCGCTTTTATTCGCACGCTAGTTACCCTGAAGGCCTTCTTAAAAAATATACATCATAAATTCCAAATTTGTCCACAGGTGAAGACAAACGTAAATATAAATACGCATATTACACAACCAACTTAGATGAGCCAGTTCACCTCCACTCCAGCTCAATACTCCGCAAGACCATACCAGAGTGGGTGATATACCAGGACTTGTACGAGACTGGTGATGAGAGAAGAAAAATGGTGATGAGGAACGTGGTGGCGATAGAGCCGGAGTGGTTGCCTGTGTACGTTCCGCAGCTTTGTAACTTAGGTAAGGAAAGGTCATGTTATAGAAATTGTGTGTTGAGACCATTCGTGGCGCAGGGGCACAAAGTGTGACTGTAAAACTGACTGGTTGTGGGTTCGATTCCCACTCGAGGAAATTGAAATATTTATTTAAATTTATATTTCCATTTCTCTGCTTTGGTGTCGAGGCAAAGGGCGGCGTAGAGTTCCGAGTGTCTTAACACTAGGGTCCCTCTGCCTATCCTGCTGTGTGCGGGAAGCTGAAAAAAAAGAGTAGCAGAATTCAACGCCGTGCTTTGTCTTTATACTTGAGGAAGAAATGAAAGTAATAAACTCCCCCGAGGAATCAAACCCCCTGCGTTTACAGATACTGCCGCTTTGCCACGACGATGATTGCAATTGAAATGTTATTTGTTTATTTTTTTTTTTTTAGGCGAGCCACTAGCAGATCCTGAGCCAAGGTATGATGAGAAATCTGGTAGAGTGAAGTGTCAGTTTAAAGGAACATTCGGCAAAAGCGGTTGGGAGCTACCAGTCGTTGAAATAGACTTTCCGGATAAGATAGAACGCTATAGGTAATATTTTCCTATTTAATTATACTGATTTATTGATGACCCCTCAGTTTGTCACAACAGAGGCCAGTCGTGGCTCAGGGGCACAAAGTGGCAGTCCCACTACTAGTAAACTAGTAAAGGTTACTAGTTGTGGGTTCGATCCCCACTCGAGGAAATTAAATATTGATTTAAATAGATTTTGATAAATATTAATTGTTTTAATTATTTTACAGGTGGTTCGCAAGGTATCTTCTAGAAGGAAAAGTATATCCAAAATTAAAAAAATACGCAAGTTCTCTATTATCTCCGCCGTCTACGATGGTTAAAAGTTGGGCCAAATTACAATCTAGGACAGAGGTATTGTTAAAAACTTTGATTGCCAAACGTGTTGGCACTAAGGAACAGTTGCAACAAATATGGAGTGAACAGCCTAATTGTGAGATTTTTTATATTTTTTTTGTTTTATGCGACGCCACAGTGCTTCACTGTTAAAACGGCGGTTGTGTGTTCGATTCCCACTCGGGGGAGTGAATCATTTTCAATTCCTGGCTCTGCTTATGAGATAAAGCGTAACGATGTAGATGATATATTTGTATATTATATTATGTTCTTCTTTCAGATTTACTTGATGAATACTTGAAATGGGTTCCTGAATCTGCTCATAATGAAGTTACTTTGTATTGGCCTCCAAATAAATGAGTTTTATTTTACATGAATATACATTTTATTTTATTTTAATAATTAAACATTTTATTTTATATTATGCATAAAGATTTTATGTAAATATTGTAAATATAGACAGTCGTTGTAATCTATGTTGTTTAGTTGTATCATTTTGCCCTTCCTTCTAGAATTTAGATTAAAATCAAAATAGCAAACAAAAATAGCAAAAAAAATAATATTAATGTAGATTATTTTATTTTCATACACAGAAAATACATGTCTGACAAACTTCAATTTCAGTCAATTTGGGTAACTTTGAGCGAAGATACGAGCGATATTTTACAGACACGTACCTCATCCCATTATTAACATTTATTTATATATACGACAGAATATATTTAATTACAAATCTAAGAAAACATGCACAAAAAACTATAGCCTGTTTTAAAAGAAAATTTATTTAAATTTTTATAAATAAAAAAAAGATTGAAGCAAAATACACACTGGTCATAAGTTCCAATCATTTGCATAAACAAGGAAAAATAAATAATAAGGCTATTATTCTGCAAATAAAGCAATACAAAAGGGAACCTACGTGACTGGGTATATTTTTAACGACTTTTATGTAAATAGACCGACATGGTACAATAAAATTAAAAAACTAAAAAATATGCTAATTACGTAATTAACTCATTTCTTTTATGTTTATTATACAATTATATATTCACTAATGTGAATTACTTTCGTGTTCTAATAACATTATCATTTAAAAGACAATATCCATTCGAAACAGACGTTTCAGCCAATTAAATAAAAAAAAAATTGTAGCAATTTCTTTATTTTGATATGTATATCTCTATTTTTTGAACCTATATTTAAACAAAACGAACCCTAAGTAGTAGGAGAGGTTTACCCGTAATTATATAGTAGTGAAAACTACATTTAAATCCGTTAAGCCTTCCTGTTACAATTACATTGTACATAGTTAAGTCCTATGTCATTGTACATAAATTACGCCAAAAATAGGTTTTCTCGTATATATACCATGTACAAACAACAATTTATTACAATTTTTTTAATGTACCTATAGATAATTATATTTTTCGTATTTGTATATTTTGAAATATTTGATATCTAAGTTGATGAGAACTATAATATATAAGTATCTATTACAGTACACATAATTATTCTATACACAGTTTTATTTTTAATAAACAATTACATTTTTATTTGTAATAAACTTTTTTATTAAAAAAACTGCTATTTTTGTTATTGCCAGGTCATTAGAAACTCATTAGTTACACACAGACATAATTACAGACTTACAATAACGACACAAATATCAATAGTTTAAATAATTACGAAATGTAAAGAGAATTATGTTAGCGATAATATTCTGTTAAAAGATTGTACGCTTAACGGTAAATTATATGTTTTTATGACAGATTTTTTTTAACTACACGCTTCACGCTGTATCACGCTGTATCCCGCACACGGAAGGGCAGGCAGTGGGAATCTAATATTAAGACACTCCGTTCCTCACGTCATGCCGAATTCTGGTAGTATTGCGTGTTGAATGGCGTAAGCGAAAAAACGAAAATATTAAATATTTTCGAGTGGGAATCGAACCTAAAACCTGACGTGGTTACACGTGGCGCCACCACTGACCTCTGATGTCCATAGACATTGGACTCATATGGGTAATCATATAGAGGACGGAGTGTCCTAACACTAGTTTCTTTCTACATATTCTTTAAGATCGAGAGATTAACGTTGTTAAAATTCTCTTACGTCATCGTCAAAATAATAAATCTATAGTAATAGTATAGGCTGTTTTATTTTTTATTCATAAAATCTGACTTTATCATTCATTGTTTTCTTGTCAGTGTTAGTGCGGACGTCGAACTATGAACACGTAGTGTCAAAATGAATACAATAGCTTTAAATATTTTATTATTAAATTTCATAGTGGGTTTTGTGTTGACTTTTGCTCTACCATTCGAAGGTTTATATGAATTGGATATAATACACTATAATGATTTTCATGCGAGGTAAGTATTTATTATTTTTTTTTGTAAATTTTGTATAAAAAATTTCTATATTACATATATTAAAAAAAAAACAAAAAATATCTCTCTTTAAATAATTTTTGATTACGATTTATTTAAGATTTTGTTTCATTCTGTGGTTTAAAAACAGGAACCTAGGCAACTAACTAGATTGCTTATTTTGCTATACTTAACATTTAACATTCATTTGACTTAACCAAAAATAATTCTAATAACAATAACATGACTCTATTATATGCTCTACAATGTTATAGAAGAGAGATATTATCAATATTAATAATTCATATCAAAGTTTAGAATAATATGATAAGAATTCTTATAATAATTAAAACTAGCTTATAGGTTAAATATCAATAAACATTTGTGACCTTGGTACAACTATTACAAGCAAGTCTACTTTCAATGTCTGCTATAAAGCGAGTCTTACGAAATATAGATATTTATGTAATAAATATATATATATATAAATACATACATAGCTTCACGCTGTATCCCTAGCGGGATAGTCAGAGAGAACGGAGCGCCAAACGCTACGGTCTCTACATATCTCTTTCGCCTCGTCCACTGTCATCAATCTCTTTACACATGCCCTTCGGAAAGTCCTCATGCTTTTTACGTGACCTTCCCCCAGTATCTTTGATGTGTGTTTTCGAAGATCAACCGAGGTCTCCCCCTACCTCTCATCAGGGTAGGAAGAGGGAACCTAGTGTTGAGACACTCCGTTTCCCAATTTCTGCCAAAATTCTGGATACATTGAGTATTGCATTCTGGAGGCATACAACTTCTGAATTATGTTTAAAAAAGGTTCGAAGAAACATCGGTAGCATCGCCAACGTGTAGGTTCAACAATGGCTCCTGTCTCGGCGGTTTTCCTCGGCTCTTCAAGAAAATTGAGGATTTAAGAAAAGAAAAGCCGCACTCCATACTCTTGAATGCTGGCGACAGCTTCCAAGGCACATATTGGTACAGCCTCCTCAAGTGGAACGTTACACAAGAGTTTATGAATTTGTTACCACATGACGCTCACGTAAGTGAAAATTAGTAAAACAATAGTGAAAAATTACAATAATGTATTGTATGGCACAATACTTTACGTCTTATTTTATTTTGTATTTTTTTTATAATTTATGCTGTATCCTGCATAAAGCAGAGTAGACAAAAGAAACTTGGGAACTCCGTTCTCATTAAACCACTTCCGTTCCCCATTTCCCGCCGAATTTTGCAGGCATTGCATTTTTTTGTTTGTGATGGTAATGGGTTCGATCCCCACGCGAGGGAATGTATAATTATTTGTTAACATTTTCATTTCTTCGCTCTGGCACCTAGGCAAAAGCCCGGCGTTGAGTTCCGCCACTCAACAAACTCTACTCAATGTCAACCAAAAAAATTCGGCGGAAAGTGAAGAAAGGAGTGTCTTAGCACTAGGTGCCCTCTGCTTACCCCGTTGTATGCGGGATACAGCGTGAAGTTGATTTTTTTTAAGAGATACGTGTCGGCCAATGTAAAAAAATAATAATTCTTTAAGGATAATGGCATGTCACGTTCTCACGTTGTAAAATTTCCAACGGCTAAACAACATAATGAATGCTATTATGCACTTTACAGACGGATACGTGTGATAGGTCTTTACAGTTTATTGTTAAATCGTTTTCTTATATACATATATAGATCTTAAATATTTTTAACATATTTAAAATATTATTCCATACTTAGGAAAGCAAGCGTTTAGGTACGGGTTCGAATCTCGCTTCGTTCAAATAATAACCGATGATACCGGTATAGCTATGTCAGGGGCATGGGTTCAAATTCGTTGTACCATAATATCTTTTTTACGAAAACGTTCTTACTACTTTTATTATTTGTTTTTTTCACAACTTATTGTTTACTTTTAGGCAATTGGAAACCATGAATTCGACGACGGCCCACAGGGCTTGGCTCCATATCTTAGGGCTCTTAAGGCACCAGTGCTGGCCGCGAACATGGATACCACCAAGGAACCAGTATTGAATGGACTATACAGACCTCATGTTATTATAGAACGAAATAAGAGGAGAATTGGTCTAATTGGACTAATTACTACTGATACTAAGGTAGATTATTTCATTTTAGCTTTGCGTCATGTGGGGAACGAAAGTCTCTTAATGGGAACGAAGTATTTTAACACTAGGCTGGAAGAGTCCTGAGAATCTAGTGTTAGACATTCCAGTTCCATTAAGACATTTCCGTTTCCCACTTTTCGCCGAATTCCAGAGGCATTGCGTGTTGGGCCGTAACTCAACGCCGTGATTTGCCTCTTTACGAGAGCGAGGAAATTATAATATTAAATAATTCATTTCCTCGAGTGGGAATTAAATTCATAACCTCCTGCGCTACGACGGCCTCTAATTGAAAATATTTTTAGGAAAAAGATTTTTTCAAGTTGCGAGATATAAAATAATTATATCAACATCACGTTTGTTTCACGCTTCACGCACTTCAAATGGTAGCTGCAGCGTAAAGAACATCACGATTGTAAAACATTTCTTAATCTATTGAGATCTCCTCTTATCTTATCTAATCCTAACAAAAACGTGAATATTGCTTGAAAAGAATTATAGAAAATATAACTTTGCGCCTTTTTTAAACATGGTAAGGTAGGCAGAGGGAACCTTGCCCACATAGTTGATATTTAACAGTTGAGTGTCAGAACGCCGAGTAATTTAAAACCCCGCTTATGATCACCAAGTGGGAATTGAACCTATAACAACGACTTTTTGTCAAACGCTATCCTACCACGCGACTTCTTATACAACGCGGTTTATTGAACGTAGGTCCCATGGGAGCTCTAGGAAATGAACTATTTTCATTTCTTCGCTTTGGTGTCAAGGCAAAGCGCGGCTTTTAGTTTCACCACTCGACATGTAGTCCCTCCGGAAATCAGCGTCAAGTGGGGAGCGGAGTGTCTTAACACTAGGTTCTCTGCCTACCCTGCTATAATGTAGGAAACAGCTTGAACCTGAAAAATAAAATCTGTACGTCTAGTAAGAAAAGATACTTAATATTTCAAAAGTAATAGTAAGAATACCTAATTCTGTACGCACCATACGACAATACGTTGATAAAATGAATATCCTATTAGCGTATAAAGAAATATACAAGTTTTCATTCTACTCAGCTTAGTATTAAAAACCGGAAAGAACCGCATTCAGTCAGGCGTCAATTGTTTTTATTAAATTTCTTCAAGGTACATTCTATAGAAATCAGTTGAAATATTTTTAAGACAGTATTTAAAACCAAGAAGTGCTGCTCTAAAGTCTAAGAAAAAATTGTGATTAAAATTTTCAAAGTTGAACCAAGAGAAAAGGCTACCATGGTTCAGTGGTACAGCGTGAGACTATAGAAGCAACGGTGGCGGGGTCGATTCAGACCCGGGTAATTGTATGCTCTCGTAACCACATATAGCGCGGCCATTGACTTCCACCATTCGCCAATGTCTCGAAAACCTGGCAACAGAACAGAATGTCTTATTACTAGGTTCCTTCTGCCTATCCTACTAGCTAAATACAGCGTGAAACAAAAAATAACTCCCATGACAAAGAAAAACTCATGTTATTATTTGACTTTGAAAATCAAAAACGAATACTATAAAGGCACCTAGCTAAAATTGCTACAAAAATTACCATGTTGCTTAAAAAGGTAAAACAAAAAAGCCTGTAATGGCTAATTACAGAGAGAGTAACACTCTTCTTTTCCAATTCTTCTCAGATATTATCGTCAGCTGGGAACGTAGAGTTCACAGATCCGCGCGAGGCTTTGCGTAGGGAAGCCAAGTTGTTAAACGAGAAAGGTGTGGACATTATCATTGTTCTCTCACACTGTGGCCTTGACGTTGACAAGTGAGTATGATTGGCTTGGAGCATTGGTTTTGACTATCTTTGCATGAATTTAGTTCCTTTTATCTTGATATAATAGATAATATCTATCTTTTTTTTTATTAATGGAGGGTTTTATTTCGCTTATCCTGCGTAAAGCAGATAGGTAGATAGCCTAGTGTTAAAACATTTCTCACGTTCTACTGAATTCTGAATTGCGTGTTGAGATGCGAAACTCAACGCCGCGCTTTGCTTCGACACCAGAGTGAAAAAACAATTATATTAAATATTTAATTTTCTCGAGTGGAAATCGAACCAGCAATCTGTAGGGTTTCACATTTGTTTTAATTTTAGGTTACATTTTGTTCTGCCAACACTGCCCTCAAGTACAATATTTGATGATTTAATATACATACAATAGACATAAAAAAATCAGCTTCGCGCTGGATCCCGCACACAGCAGGGTAGGCAGAGGGAACCTAATGTTAAGACACTCCGTTGCCCACTTTCTGCCGAATTCTGGAGACTTTACGTGTTAAGTGGCAGCTTAACGCCGCGCTTTTACCTCAATACCAGAGCGAAAAAATAAATATTTCACTTCCTCAAGTAGGGATCGAACCCATAGCCGCCGCCTAAATACAATAGACATATTATAATTTATGTTTGTTTGTTTTAGAGAACTCGCTCGAGATTACGGCAAATATATAGATATTATAGTGGGTGGTCACACTCACTCCCTCCTGTGGAATGGTCCAGCGCCGAGCGGAGAAGAAGTCGCAGGCCCTTATCCAGTTTTAGTTCAAACTTCTTCTAATAAAAATCATAAGGTGAGTGGGGAAGGAAGGACAGAGAAGAATACTGTTTTGTTTATTTTCTTCTGTATGTTAAATATTCTTCAAATAACAAAGCCCATGTAAAAACATATTTTCAGAGATGGCATTTTCCAAAAGCCTATATATAGGTGGTTCATGGGTTCTAATCCAGATGTATTTGATCTTTTCATCAAATTTTAATATATTATTAAATAAATTGTTCTATTTCTAAATAACTTTAAATTAAAAATAACAAAGAGAAATATTGCATTACAGGTGCTTATAGTTCAAGCATCGGCGTTCACAAAATACATGGGAAGCCTCACAGTGTTCTTTGATTACCGAGGAGATTTCGTGAAGTGGGAGGGCGGGCCAATCTTCTTAGATAGATCTTTACCTGAGGGTATGTGATCTTTTTTACTTCAAGCTATACTCTGCACCAGATACCAGGATAGGCAGATGGAACCTAGTCTTAAGACACTCCGTTCTCTGAGTGGCGGAACTCAACGACCCGGTTTGCGCCACGATTGGCCTCAGTTATGTAATGAGTGCCTTAAAAATTAGCTTTTAGAATTCTAGCAGCTCTCTAGCAGTATACTGTAGAGTGACTGTACTTACTTTGCTTCCATTACAGGCTGTATAGATACTCAGTTCTAATACATCCAATATATATATATGAAATTACTATACCAGTCCGACGCTCTTCTTAGTTGTTTTTTTTTCTAACAACGTTCTTCAACGGTGTTAAAAAATACTCGAAAAAGAAAAGATACTGCATTTTTTATATTATAAATATTTTGCTTGCTATAGGAATCGAACTCGCAACTGCTGCACGAATGCATTTCGTGGTAGCGATATCGTACGATATCTATATAAGCAAATATGTATATTGTTTCAATACATTTAATACAACTCACGACCTTTGCAATCAATTATTCTGTTATTATCTGCGTGACCTACACATTAACTGTAAGATAATAATTACTATAAATAGTTATTTATTATTTCATTTAAAATGTATGTAATTGTAATTTAACAGGGAGAAATTGCGATTTATCACTACTTTTGCAATTATAAAAAAGAAAATAATACGTAAGACTTAAAATACATTGCTTGTTATTTTCCTTCATTCTACCTTCTGTTGAAATAAATCTGAATGCTTATTTACATATACTTTAACCTCAGCTCTTGACTAGCGACCCGCCCGCGGCTTCGCTTGAATTGATATATTATTGCCAAATTACATAAAATATTACCATAAACTATACCCTATGTATTATCTATATATAAAAAATCGAAAGGTCGCTCACTCACTCATCACGAAATCTCAAAAACTACCAGAGCTAGAAGAAGAAGGAGGTTATTTATAGGACGTAGGTGCTCGCTAAGATGGGAATTTGCAATATTCGACTCCTAAGGGGCTGTTTTCGGGGTTGATAGTTTGTATGAAACTTCGTTAGTACAAATGCTAGGAGTCTTAAATTTTGCATGGACGTCACTTATAAGACATAGGTACTCATGGAGACAGAAATTAATAATAACGTAGTTCACGCAGGCGAAGCCGCGGGCCGGCCGCTAGTTTTGATATATAAGCTGTATTACTGTCATAATTCATTTAAATCCACTTGATTGTTGAAGTTGAACATCCACTCATCCTCATAAACTTTCACATCCAGAATATTACAGTTGAAATATAAAGACAGTCTTGGCGCTGTGGCATAATGTGTGGCTGTAAACGCAACGATTGTAAGTTCGAATCCGATTCGATGAAATTAATTATTTTCATTTCCATCCACCACCCAACTTACATAGATAGAGTACCTTAAAACTAGGTTCCTTTTGCCTACACCTATGTGCGGGATACTGCGTGAAATTGAAAAAAAAAGGAAACATAACATAGAAAAAGAAAAGATAACATTTCATAATGTTTAACCATTTCCACAGATGAAGACATAAAATCTCGTCTAGCACCGTACGCCGCAATGGTGCACAAAGCTGAACAAGTGGCGATCGGCGAGAGCAAAACTACGCTGGGCTTTGAGGATTGCGTCTTCGGCGAATGTGCGCTTGGGGATATGCTGGTGGACGGTATGACTGAATTTGTGAGTAATATTATATTATTTTAAATATTTTAGCCGTAACTTAACTCCGCGCTTTGCCTTGTTACCAGAGCGACGCGACGGAGTGAAGATATTAAATAATTCTTTCCCTCGAGCGGAAACGACCGATTCACGATTGTCCCGCATTTAGTGGGGTAGGCAGAGGGAACATAGTTTTAAGACACTCCGTTTCCCGCTTTTCGCCATTTTTTTCGAGGCGTATTGTGTAGCAGAATTAATCGCCGGGATGTTTTTTGCCTTGGTGCTAGAGCGAAGAAATGAAAATATAAAGAATGACAATTTATTCCACCGAATGGTAATCGAAGCCACGATCGTCGCGTTACAATCACACACTAGCCCCTGCGATTCGACGGCCTTTATAATAAATATTGATAACTAATAGTTATAAAAATTCTTACCCTTTGAAATAAAAAAATATATATATCCTTTGAATAACCAAATCCCGAATTTTTCGGAAACTGAAATATATTACGATTATAATATTACTAGCAATTTTTCTTATATTTCAGGGAAATTCTTTGAAATCAGACGTTCAATACATATCGTTTATTCAACGTGGGAATATCAAATCAAGTATACCAAGTGGAAGTGAGTATTTTATAGTTTTTTTTACCTCAAATTCATACCTTATTTAATAATTAGTTATAAGCTTCAAAATTTTCAAGTTGTAGAAAATTAGAATTCTATTATGAAATTAAAATATTTATTATGAAATTTATATTTTTTATATATATTTGTATAGTAAACATTTTGATAGTCTAAGTTAAAAACCTACGTTACCAAAGAAACACAAATCGACTAGAACTAAAATTTATTTAATCAGCTTCACTCCGTTCCCCATTTTATGCCGAATTCTGGAGACATTGCGTGTGTTGTTGGAACTCAACGCTGATTAATAAAATAAATTATTAAACGTAAAAATGATTTTTACAGTATTTCATATAAAATACCTTATAATTGTATAGTATATTTTAATTATTTACCTAAAGAGTTCATTACGATAAATTTTATATATATATATATATATATATATTTACACCAAAAAAAAAGAGAAAGAAGGATACATAGTTACTTTAAAAGGCAACCGTTAAAAGTGCAGGACTTATGCAAGAAAGTATAGTAAGGTGCAAAAAGTATTACTTAACAAAGTAAAAAAATAAATAAATAATATATATATATATATATATATATTTGATAAACAAGATTTTCCATCTAAAAATATATATATATATATATATATACACCTAATAATATACCGATAATCCAGTTATATGTCCAATTTTCTGTAAATTCATAGAGTTTTGTACTAACAAGAAAATATATTTTCAGCAATAACCAAAGGTGTTATATTCGAACTACTCCCTTTCAATGATCGTATAGAAGATTTCGAATTGCAAGGAAAAGATATATTGCTGGCGTTAGAGCGGAGCGTGTCGGGTGCATGGGATTACAATCCTTTTAAGGGACCATATGTGCTGCAAGTTTCTGGTGAGTGTATTGTCTTATTTCTTGCGTGTAGATTGGTGGAAATTAACGCCGCTTTGCCTCGTTACGAATAGAAATCTATGAAATGAAAATATTTAATATATTACTTCCCTGAACGGGAATAGAACTCACAACCATCGCGTTTACAGTCGCACGTTTGTGTCACCCGGCCACGAAGGCTTCCTAGCGCTTACCTTACAATAATTTATTTAATTATTGTAATTTTAACACCAATTAATTTTCCAGTAGAAGGATAATTTTCATAGACAATGTTGCTTCTCTCATAGTAATAATTATATTTGTCTATAGACATTAAAGATTATTTTTCTATTTTTTCCAGAAACAATAATTTTCAATTAAAATATAACTAATTCAATAAATTTATTAACTTCTACCAGGTCTACAAGTAACCTACAACATATCTCTACCCGAAGGCCAAAGAGTTACCTCAGTGTTTGTTGGTGACAAAAAATCTGATGTTCCAGTAGACCCTGAGGTCTACTATCATGTAATTGTACCAGCTTACTTAGCTGACGGTGGAGATGGATTTTCCGTAAGAAACCTATTGTATAAATTTAATAATTATTTATAGCACTTTTGTATATTATTTTAGGGTTATAGGGCGGCGTTGAATTCTGCCACTACGCAATATCTCGAATTTAAGCGGAAAACGGAGAAAGTGTCGTAAAAATAGGTTCTGTGTGCCTACGTCGCCAAATGTCACGTTGAAATCCGCACACAGCAGACTACGCAGAGGGAAATTAAGTGTTAAGACACTCCGTTAATTTTTTTTTTCGGTTTTGAGGTTAATGCTGTCCTATTGGCCTATTGGCGCTGTAAACAGCGACACCGGGTGGGTAGGGAAGAAGGTAGTCTGTTCCTGAAAATATGCAGGCACTGTGTGGCTACCTATAGGTGTGTCAACGACGCAAGGGCGACCCTTGCGGGGCTCGAACCTCGGCTTGCGGCCGTCGAGCGGGCTGGCAATACTCCGTTAACCATTTCCCGCCGAATTCTGGAGACTCTTCGTGTTGAGTAACAGAACTCAACGCCGCACTTTGCCCTCGACACCAGAGCTAAAGAAATGGAAATATTAAATATTTCATTCGAGCCCACAAACTGTCGCGTTTTTTTAATTTACGTGTGCCCTGCACAACGACTGGTTTCTTAAAGTTAATATTGAATTGTTTTCTTAAATCTTCATATATTAAAGAAAAAGAGAAAAACATAACAAAGAAAAGAAAAGACATAACCAAGAAAAGAAAATAACATAAAATTGTCTTATTTTTCATTAAATTTTGCCTTTTTTCAGATGTTCAAAAACAAAAAGAACGTAAAAGTGGTAAGCCACGACCAGGCAGTTGTAGAGAATTATATAAGAAAGCACAGTCCTCTGAACGTCTCCATAGATGGAAGAATAGTGATTAACGAATAAGAATTACCCACATATAATTTTTATAATAATATTATGTAGATTTTAATATTAATTAAATATATTATGCATTTTTTTGTAACAGGCTGTTATTATTGTAATATTAAAATAATAATTACTGATATGTGATATTTTTTTTATTATTTTCAATTATTTTTAGGATTCCGTACGTTTTAAGGAAAAAGGGAACTCTTATAAGACCGCTTTATTGTCTGTTCGTCTGTCTGTCGGTGGCAAAATTTGGTATTAAAGCCGCTAGTTCAAGTAAAGCTCGATACTTCCAATTTTTGTACGGAACCCTAGGTGGGCTAGTCCGACTCGCGCTTGTCCGGTTTTTTAATACTTAACTAAGAGCTATATATGACACGTGACACATCCTATCTGTCCAAGTAAAGTCTGGCCGAATGTACAGTAACATTCGTCGTGGTGCACTCGTGAAAATGAAATATTTACTATTTTAATTTTCCTCGCCCTGGTACCGAGGCAAAGCGCGGCGCTGAGTTCCGTCACTCACGCAGTAAGAATTCCGCAATCCAGGCAGTCTTATATTATTCAGACCACAATGTGATTATAATATTATATTATTTTATTTATATTCTTTTTTTCTTAACATTATACAACATCTTTGCAGTGCTTAATTTCTCAAAAAATATTTTTACATTCGTTTTATTAAAACTTATTGCACGGGACAGTGAAGTATTTTCAGGTTTTCTCAGAGTTCAATTTTTATGCTTCTTCATGAATCCTTTGAGCCAATCATCACTGGCATTTTCAATTTCTTTCTTACTTATCTAGGCAGAAACCATTGGCAATGGCCAATTCAATTCTTCAATTACTGATTTTTCGGGCCTTTTTCGTTTTTTATTTCGGCTCTTTCAAGGCCCGTCCACCCGGCTCTTTCATAACTTTTTCCTAAAAAAAAAATGTAACCACCAAAATGACAACGATATCAAAACTTTTTAAACTCAATTTTAATGCAGTTACAAGGCCCAATATATACATACATAAACTCAATCTACAATCCAAGTACCCGTATTTGTTTACAATGAAATACTAAAAAACAATTCAAAGGAGGTAAAATAATTACTTTGGAATGCCTAAAAGTTCAACTCGACGTATCGGCGCCCGTTGCTTCCGATGAACTGTCAAATTTTTGTGGGTGGCGGGAAATTAATGTTGCCATTTAAAAATAAAATATTCTAACTAATCTGTTCCTAAACTACTATAATATTACAGGTGGCTCTTTAAAAACCTGGCTCCTTCATGCCACTTCTCCCTTACAGGAGTGTCTTAACACTAGGTTCCCTGTGACTACCCTGCTATCCGCGAGTTACAGCGTGAAGCTGAAAAAATACGCATTTTTCATATTTAACAAAGTAACGTCAGGACATTCCATTCTGCACCGCCATAGAACATTATGTTTTATGAAATTCTTGAAAAAAAAATTCTCTTATTAGTTCATAATAATAAAATTTTACCTACGTAAATATTTTTTGTAAATTGTTACCTATATTAGTAAGTGTATAAGATACCCATACAAAAGTACTTACAAAGTATAAAGAAGATAACAAAACGTATATACGTCATTTTCGTCTTTATGGGACTGCTTCCGTTTTTTAATTCTACTGGTGAGATAGCTTAGAGGGTTGTAGCGAGGATAACTCGATTATTGCGTCCTTTTATCTTGTTCGAGGAAAGTGCTTTTCTTTCGCACTTCGTACAAGTACAATTTCTTCAAATATTATTATTATTAAATTTAGATATTATTTTATACTGGTGTCAGTTAATATTGTAAATGTTTGTTAACGTTATTTTATCATATATTGATTGATTTACTAGTAGTAAATAGAGTGACTTAACCCTCTGTAGCAGGGTACGCGGGATGCAGCGGGAAGCTGATAATTTTTTTTAAATTTAATACAATAAGATATGTAAGGAGACTTATTGCCCTTCCAGCTTGTTTCCTGGAGGAAAGCACACTGGACCCGACGTCTCATGAGTATATCTGCGAGTCCCCTGCATCGTCCGGTCAGAGAGCCAATATTCCACGTGCAAAGCGGAGTTTCCGTCTGGGTACTAACATCTTTAGCCGTGCCCGTACATGACACGGTAGCCCTTGCCCACTTGTCGCAGGTGTAGGGCGATACGCCTGCGCGTCGTTTTGCGGCGACGCCCTAGCCGTACCCAGTCTTTTTCGTTTACTGTCCATTTAAGTGGCGGTTGGCGGTTTTAAATGGAGCGACTGCCGTCTGACCTCCAAAACCCCTTGTGGGGAAAAACCGAGGGGAAGGAGAATAGAAGGAAGGATAGGTGAAAGAAGAAGGGAGCTAAGGAAAAGAGGAGAGGGGGGGGGGCACCATTCTTACGGACTGGATGAGGATATAAGAGTGGCGGCTCGTATAAATATCTTAGTATAAATCATATAAATATAACAATGAAATAATTTAAGTGTAAGCCTGTAAAACATTTTGTTGCCCAAGAGGAACCCGGCATGGTATTTTGTATAATCATTGCTTGTATTCAAATTCAAAATATTCTTTATTCAAATAGGCAATTATTATAAGCATTTTTGAATCGTCGAATGAACATATGAACAAAAAGCTACCACCGGTTTGGAAGGCAGTTCTGCTGAGAAGAGCCGGCAAGAGACTCAACAGTTGCTCTTTAACATATACATTCAATATATTCATTTATAAATCCGCTTCACATTGTATCCCGTATTTAGCAGTAAAGGCAGGTGGAACCTGAATGAAAACGTTAATTATTTCATTTCATGGAGTGGGATTCGAACTCTTAACATGAAACCCTTAGCCGCGTTCACACAGACAGCGTCTGCATGTACCTAAGTAAGATGAGAGTGGTGAGTCATTCCCATTTGAGGCTTTGAATCCGCATGCAATATCTTGAAATTTGAGCCGTGCGTAGGGGACGAAGTGTCTTATTCCTCCGCCTATCCTGCTATAACCAGGATACAGCTAAAAAATAAAAGACAATGGGTCTGGATCCTATCCCCCGATTGAACTGGCAACATGAACTATTTAAATTCAGTCTAAGCAAAACGAGTCTAGACTATAAGTACAATAACAAATAATTTAGTACAACAAAAAACTAATTTAAAATCATTATATGACCTTGAGAAGTAAATAATAGGCATATCTAAGAATCTTATCAACCGTAACTCAATTTTATTTAAAATTTCTATCCATACTGACTATAAATCCGAAAGTAACTCTGTCTGTCTGTCTGTCTTTTACGCAATCAGGGCCAACCCGCTAATTTAATTGTGATAAAATACTCATATAGAGATACTTGAGGGTCTCGGGATGAACATAGTATATTTTTTTTTCTCATATTTGTAATATTTTCGATATATACCAATATATTAAAATACTTATTAATTTGGCATGTAATTTATTCCGCCATGCTAATAACAACCGTCGCGTCGGTCGCTATGCGTCATCCAAAATGAGCTTGCTTAACGCACCTCTCTATTGAAAACTGAAAATAATTTCATAAATATATTTAATAAATATTCGTATAGTTCAAGCGGGCGTAGCCGCGTTCGGGTCCACTAGTATATAAATAAAATTATAATTAGAATCTTTTGCTAAATACTTGTGTCAAATTGTCACGTATAAAATTAGTTTTCCTTTCTCGAATACCGAAGGTCGGCTCGACAAGCTGCAGAGGTGACGTGCGAAACTGCGCTTTAATTTTATCAGCGCGATTCATTTTTAGATTGGTACTTGAAATTTGTTACCCACTTGTTAATCAGCTTCACACTGTATCCCGCACACAGCAGGATAGGCAGTGCAGCTGCAGGAGTGTCTTAACACTAGGTTCCCTCTGCCTACTCTGCTGTTATCAGGATACAGCGTGAAGCTGAAGCTGGATATCTCATGAGACAAGAGTCTACAAGTATAATGAATTTAGCAGCAAGCAGTGCTACAATAGCGTCAATTATTAATAATTTTGCTGCATTTTTGCAGAAGTAAAATTAATTTCATTTCTGTGCTATTAAATTTTGAACTTATTCTGTAAGCGTTCATTCTTATTCCTCAAATACATTCATAATAAATAACTTAGTATGGATAGAATTCAAATAAAGTTGTTGAACGTACTCAAAGACTGTGGCCTGGGGATATTTGAATCTTTGACTTTTCCGAAATTAAATATGTAATAACACATTCAATCTATCTTTGATTTAATAATATCTGTATATTGATAGACGATTTTTTTATTTTTTTTAGAGACATTCTTATTAAAATAAAAAAAAATTAGGTTGCAACTATAATTTTAAATAATGATTAAGAGTAAAATTAAGGTAATGTATAGGTAATTTTTATACTTGAATTGTAAGAATATTTTTTTTAATTAAATACTAACCTTATTAAATGTGAAATTATATAGTAAATAATTAATTTCCCCAAGCGGCAATCAAAAACACAACCAAAATAATGGGAAATGTGTGGTAATCTATATATATATATATAAAATCGAATATAATATATATAAATCTATATATATATATATAAGGTCACTCACTCACTCATCACGAAATCTCAAAAACTACCAGAGCTAGACGAAGAAGGAGGTTATTTATAGGACGTAGGTGCTCACTGAGATGGGAATTTGCAATATTCGACTCCTAAGGGGTTGTTTTCGGGGTTGATTGTTTGTATTAGGAGTCTCAAATTTTCTATGGACGTTACTTATAGGACGTAAGTACACACGGAGACGGCAATTTCCAATATTTCACCCCTAAAGGGTTGTTTTTAGGGTTGGTAGTTTGCATGAAACTTCGTTACTATAAGCGCTAGGTGTCTTAAATTTTCTATGGACGTCACTTATAGGACGTAAGTACACACGGAGACGGGAATTTCCAATGTTCCACCCCTAAAGGGTTGTTTTTAGGGTTGATAGCTTATATGAAACTTCGTTACTGTAAGTGCTAGGAGTCTCAAATTTTTTATAGATGTCACTTATAGGACATAATTACCCACGGAGACGGGAATTTGCAATATTCTATCCCTAAAGGGTTGTTTTTAGGGTTGATAGTTTGTATGAAACTTCGTTACTACCAATGCTAGGAGTCTCAAATTTTGCATGGACGTCACTTATAGGACGTAGGTACTCATGGAAATAGTCATTAATAATAACGTAGTTCACGCAGGCGAAGCCGCGGGCGGGCCGCTAGTAATTAATATTGGCATTAGAAATATATTATTTAATTATTTACAAGAATGTGTTGTTTTCAATTTACAAGTTGTTATTAAAATAAAATATATTAAAATATCTCAACAACATTTTTTTGTTCAATAAGAACAAAAAATAATTTAAAATGTAAATGTATTTCTTGGAACGACAATATAAAAATATTAATGCAAAATATATTCTTAAACTCTGATTTTTCTCTGTGTAAAAAATATTGATATATATTTTCTTTATTCTTTAGCATGAAAATGATGTTTTTGCATATGCACTTTTCTAGATGATGAATCTAAAATATTATTTAATTTATAGTCGAAAAATATAATACAGGTTCTACAACTGCAAAAAGAAATTATTTTGATTATTTTGTTTGTTTTTAATGCTAGATAATTACACCAAGCTTTTTAATATTTAAATAACAAATTTGCACATGCAAGTATTGCATATGTATGAAAAAATAAATTTAATTATATATTTGAAAAAAATATACCACAGTTTGTTGAGCATAAAGATCCATCATCCAGGTAAAATATTATTTATTTTAAATTTAACAAAATCTAACCAGCTCCACACTGTATTCCGCTCAGGTGTCACCCGCTGGGTGATTAGAGGGAACCTTTTGTTAGGACACTCCATTCCCTTTCCGCCGAATGTTTCGTGTTGAGTGGCGGAACTCAAAACCAGGCGGTAATGCGTCAGTCTAAAAAAAAAATTCAAATAGCCGTTTCGCCGCAGTTTCGCAGTATAAATCCAAAAAGTTAAAATATATAAATATTTCATAGAAAAAAAACATTACAAACTTATATTTGTAGTTTATTTTATAAAAATGAATGCATAAGTTGTCAACTTTGAATTTTTGTATGGAATCTTCGGTATGCGAGTTTGTCTCGCTTTTAACCTGTTTTCTCAAATAGATTTCTCTATCAATCTAGATCTTTATCAATACAAAGAAAGATGGGGAGAGAAGGAAGAAGTCTGTTAGTATGTATTTCAATGGACAGCCTACCAACATGTCCACTCTCACCGAAGAGTACTACGAAGGTTTCAAATATAAACGTATACACTACACTCAGTCAGTCTCTCTATTTATTCCATTCTTTTGATTTACAGTATGTAAACTTAAATTAAAATTTCTTGAATATTTTCATAAACTTATAATTAATTCTAATATAAACTTTAGTCTATATTTTATATGAAATAGACCAAGTTTTACTATTCAGTCCATACTCGGGCTTGCAAGAGTAATTTTTAAACGTCTGCGATTTCGGTCACGAACTTACCAGTAGAAGATAAAATACAGAATCTGCAATTTACACTTTCCTAGTTGGAACGTTATTTAATATATTTAACGGAGAGCTTAATAATTAACTGAGCTTTAGTTTTAACTTTTTTTTGTTTTTTGTTCCTTTATAGAAATTTTTCAAAATTCAAATTTGTCCTATTTTACGTGAAAATCGATAGACGATATAAAAAAAATATTTTATAAGTTATATTAGTATCTAAAGTATATATTTATCTTATGCATATTTTTAATATGACTTGTTCGTATGTAAAAATATAAGGAAAATTGTCTTGTTTACCAGTCACAAGGTTTTTTCCCTATATAAGTAAATAGCAATAGCTATTATTTTTATACTTACGATTGCAATGATTGCGGGGTCTTGTATAGCAATGGAAAGTACCTCTAGGCGTGACTGTAACGCAACGGTTCTGGGTTCGATCCCCATTCGACAGAATAAATTTTTATTAATATTTTTAATTCTTCGTTGTGTCTCCAAGGCAAAAGCCCGGCCTCTGCCTGCCTCAAAAAAATCGGAAGAAAGTGGGGAGATACGAGCGTTTCTAATTTAACTTAGGAAGGCGTGTACCATTAGTTGGCGGTATCTCTGAAAGAGCCCTACTTTCAAATTAGAAAGTTTGCTTAACTATATATTAGACTAATCTACCTCAAAATTTCATCTTTGCTAAAAGACATAGATCTGGGGGCACTGGGATCTTAGGCTATATATATATATATATAATAAAAGAAACATAATTTACCAACAATAGCTGAAAATAACAACGCGAGTCTCCACTAACTGTCTTACCCTTGACTGACGTATATAATTTCGTAAAATCTGCTTACACAACGTCCGTTGCGGCTGAGAAAACCCAGTCATTATATTATCAATTTTATTGCAACGAAATAGAGATTATTTAAATAAAAGTAAACAAATTCAAAGCCTATGCAACGTTGTCAATATTGATTGTTACGCCAGACCAGAAATACTTGGAACTTTTAGTAGTACATTAGCGTACATACCCCACTGACGTGGTCGCTATGTATATGTGACAGACGTACAGACGAAAATATTTATTTTTAATATGAATTTTATATATTTTTCGTATGTTCTAGTGTTAAGTTGTTACGTTAGTTGTAGTGTTTTAAGAAATAAAGTGTTGAAGTTGGATATAATACACTATAACGATTTTCATGCGAGGTGAGATTCATTTTTTTTTGTTTTTTAATTGATATTAATGTAAATATGATTTTTAAATATTTATTTGCTTAAAATTAAGTTTTTGTTGTAATGCGTAAAACATTCATTGTTGAAACATTTATCTATCGATTCGCTTCAATTTGTAATAAACAAAATATTTGCAAATATTTATTAATTTAATTTTTTCGCTCCGATGTCGAGGCAAAGCGCGGCGTTGAGTTCCGTAATTCTACACGCAATACCTCCAGAATTTTTAAAGAAAAGTTGAAATTTGAGTTGAAATTGATTTTGAAAATTGTCCGGATCCGGATTGGCCGGAGTGTCTTAACAGTAGACTACCTTTGTATCCCAGCCAAATGCAGGATACCACGTGAAAAAATATATAAACAAAGAAAAAAGACAGATTTCCATTTTATATTTTATTAATATATAATACCTAATAGTTATTTTTATTCATTTATTCACAATACATTTATTATTAACAACAAGTTAATATATTGGCTCTAGATTTTAAAAAAAAAGTCCTACCCTTACTAAGCTTGTATTAAATCCGGTATTAAATAATCTATCAATAACTTTTATATTTTATATTAATATTTTAGATTCGAACCAATAACCACTGAGGTCGATTTCTAAACAAAGACAAGCTAACAAAATTAACATACAAAAAAATAGGTCAAATTATCGATTGGAATGTTCATTCAATAAACAAGGACGTTCGCTCCTTAACTGTAAACTACGCTAAGTATTTTGACCATTTTCGCGCAATACATACGAAAACAACGCTGATTTAAAAAGTTTTTTTTTTATAAACAAATACCCTTGAACTAGATTTTTTTATTATTTAAATATTTCGTGGCCCAATATTGATAAAATTTCACTGGAATTTATTTAACAAACTGGATAAAGTTTTTATATAATATTTACATATATATGTATACTTTATTTTTTACTGTTTTTGATTGATCTTTTATTATTATCAAATTTTATTATCAATTAACATATTAAAGAGGTATTATGTTAAAGCCACTCGACTCGCAATGTCTCCAGAATTCGGTGGGAAGTGGGAAATGGAAAATGCGAAATCGTGTTAATGAAAACGAAGCATTTTAACACTAGGTTCCTAGATTCCTATCTTAGGTTCCCACGTTCGATCTGCCTTCTTTTCTATGCGGGATACTCGTGAAGCTCAAAAAACATGAATATAACCTTTTGAATATAAAATATCCCAAAAATAGGAATCGAACCAACAGCTACCACAGACATCTTCTAATTGCGACAGGAGAGTGAAACTAATAGATATTAGATCCATTTAATAAGTCTATATACCTATTTATATTAATTATTCTTTTTTAAAATAAATAATATAATTATAGCTTATATAACCCATATACATAATATATAAGTAATATATATATATAGTAATCCATATAAAAAATAACAATGTCATTGTCAAGAATTGACCTGTAAATTGCCGTAGAGAAATATTAGATATGGACGTGAAACGTTGGTAACGGTTCAAACCAGCTCTCTTGCGCTCTACTTTTTTCTATAAAGTTCTCTCACTAACCCATATGGTGGAGTAGGACAGCATCTGGCTGTACACGGTACAGGTGTTCGATTCCCATTTGGAAGATCATTGCTTTTTTAGCGGAAAAATGGAGAAACGGATTTCTTTTATTATCTTCTATTAATACCCGGTTTTTTAAGAGATATACGCTGACTGTTCATCGATTCCTAAGGGCCATCCATTGACCACGTGATGTTTTTTTTTAAATTTTAAATAACGACGGTACAACGTACAACTATATATGTATACTTTTTTTTTTCAGCTACTCCCTGTATCTCGCATAATAGGGACCCTGGTGTTTAAACACTCCATGCCCCATTTACCAGAGCGAAGAAATGAAAAAATTAAATATTTCATTTCTGCGAGTGGGAATCGAACCTATAATCTGGTGGTTACAATAGCACCCATGTGCAACGACTGGCCTTTATATATTTTGTAAATATTACTAAATATTAATAACCAGTTTATAATTGGAACTAAAACTAAATACAAAGATAAGGTTTTTTTATTTAAAAAAGAACCTCACCTTATTAGATAAAAAAATGTGTAAGAACTAAGAAATATTTTGAAATAAGCACGTAGGTTCGTTTTATTATTATTATACTTAATATGAAAATAGAGGAATCTTATGTTTTTAAAACAATATCTTGAATTGCCCCTTTTTTATTTTTTCCTTACATACAGCTTTCGTTCTTAAGCTATTGTGTGTTGAGCACAAGGGCTGGTGGCAGGGGCGGAACTCAACGCCGTTTATTATAATTAGCTTATAGAACAAAAGAATTAAAAAATATGTTGAAAATAACTAATTAGTCATAATTTTTTATTTACAAAAGAAAAAAGTCTAAAACAAACATTGTAAAATTTCCAACCGTCTTCTCTATTGAAATGATTACATTTTCTATTTTTATTTTTTTTTCTCTCTCTCTTTAATTCTGTCATTTTAAAACAAGTGAATAATATAAATCTGCATATTTAAAGAGAAACGTTCAAAATACATTTTTTTTTATTAAACCAGTAAAAAAAAAAATTTTTTTAATGATATTTAAAAACAATTGAATCAATGTTTTCATTATGAGAAATTGTTTTTTAAATATACAATGTTTATTTTTATTCTATGAATTTGTGACTTTAAGCGCAACAGGTTGCAGATCGATTCCCACTCGAAGAAATGAAATATTAAATAATATTTTTATTTCTTCGTTCAGGTTTCGAGGCAAACTGCGGTGTTTACTTTCGCCACTCAACACGTAATTCCTACAGAGTTCATCGGAAAATGGGGAACGAAAGTATCTTAACACTAGGTTTCCAACTTCCCTTTGCCTAGCCTGCTAAGTGCGGGGATAACGCGTGAAGATTTAAAAAAAACGAATATAAATCATTGTAGAACATAAAGAAAGAAAAATTCAATTTTTTTTGTAATAGTAAAAAGAAAGCGACATTTTTTATTATACGAATCTTACGAATTCTAAAGTATAAGAAAAATCTTTTAATTTCCTTGCTATAATACTGTAGATGTATTATAAATACTATAAATATTTATATTGATACACTATAATTTCCGCTGCAACCGATGCATAGTTAATGAACGGAAATAACGTAGCCGCGTGAATGTGAGTGTTAGAATGTTAACATCTCTCTTTATAAGGAGCAAAAAATATCTGCTACATTTTTTTTTATTATATTTTAAAAAGAGCCCACGCGTGCGACTGTAAGCTCGGCAGTTTGGGGGTTCGATTCTCACTTGTGGACCTTGCTGTATTGGCACAGCGTGAAGCTGAAAAAATAGGAAGTAAAAAGTTACTGAATATATCTTAATTTCCGATGATTCTGAGTTTGATGTTATAGAAAAGCGGTCTTTTTCAATTTTTATCATTTTTTATCACAATATAAATATTTAGTCACTAAAACGTCACAGAGTTCGTATAAGTATGACAACGCCTCATATTTTTAACATTTTGATAGTGTTAAAAATATGAGGTTTTTTTGAGCAATGAGGAACAGTTTTTTAGGAGCGTATGAAAATTTAAGCGCGTACCCTTTGGGACAAACTAGGACGGTTTCCGAGAGACAACGGGTTGAAATACCGGTACGTTCGTATTTTAAAACGTTTCTTAGAAAGTAAAACGCCTCATATAATGGCCAAATTATATAAATAAATTAGTATAAAGAAAATCAGCTTCATGGTTTTCATGCATCGGACATCCGGCAAAAAAGGGTAGCCAGAGGAACCTAGGATTAAAATATTCCATTCCCCACTCTCCAGCCAAACGAGATATTGCGTGCTCAGTGGCGGAACTTAACGCCGCGCATTGCCTTAATGCCAGATCGACGAAATAAAAACAAACATATCCCCGAGTGAGAATCGAACCCACAATTGTCACGTATACAGTGTACATTGTGCCGCTGCGCCAACAAGACGACTTATTAAGTATAATAAAAATATAATACCTACTAGTGGACCCGCACGCGGCTACGCCCGCTTGAACTATACGAATATTTATTAAATATATTTATGAAATTATTGTCAATTTTCAAGAGATGCACTAAGCAAGCTCATTTTGGGTGACGTTTTCTAACAACAAACTATGCAAATCGTTGCTTAGCAACGGCGGTTGTTATTAACACGGCGGAATAAATTGCATGTCAAATTAATAAGTATTTTAATATATTGGTAAATATCGAAAATATTACAAATATGAGAAAAAAAAGTATCCTACGTTCATCCCGAGACCCTCAAGTATCTCTATATGAGTATTTTATCACAATTAAATTAGCGTTTTATATATAATAGACAGACAGACAGACAGAGTTACTTTCGAATTTGTAATATAGATATGGATTATAATACTATACGCGTCATATAATAAATTACTGTGTGCAGTCATTATATAAGTTATAAATTAAACATAATTCTATTTCTTATTGCAAGAACTAGAAAGTTATATTATATTTGCATAACTATGAAATTTGTATTACTTTCTAAAGATTAGGTGCTCCTACTATAAGCTTATAATTGTTAATAATAAAATATTATTTTATAAACATTATTCGTATATTTTAATATAAAAATATACAGAAATTAGATAAAATTTTAAATAAAGGTGTTAGTGAAAAATCGTATTAATGTGAATGTATAGCTTAATTAATTGGTTGGTTGGATGTCGTGATGCAGGACTTGAGGGCCAATGGTCTAACCACCGAGGACGCAAAAGACCGTGTAAAGTGGAGTAGGTTCAGTAGGAAGGCAGACCCTGGTAATAGTCGGGATTAATGCCAGGAAGAAGAAGAAGAAGTATAGCTTAATTAATTGTCTATTGGTTGCGCTACTAAGAATAGCTAGCTATAAAAGTACATATAATAAACTAGTGGACCCGAACGCAGCTACACCCGCTTGAACTATACGAATATTTATTAAATATATTTAAGAAATTATTTTCAGATTTCAATAGAGAGATGCGTTAAGCCAGCTCATTTTGGGTGACGTTTTCTAACAAACTTTGCAAATCGTTGCTTAGCAACGACGGTTGTTATTAACCTGTCGGAATAAATTGCATGCCAAATTAATAAGTATTTTAATATATTGGTATATATCGAAAATATTACAAATATGAGAAAAAAAGTATCCTATGTTCATCCCGAGACCCTCAAGTATCTCTATATGAGTATTTTATCACAATTAAATTAGCGGGTTGGCCCTGATTGCGTAAAAGACAGACAGACAGACAGAGTTACTTTCG